>QKQZ01008324.1:51712-72692 GCA_003595255.1 Solenopsis fugax | reverse complement strand
TGTAAAGTATTGTGTCAATTACTTAACATTTTTAATTTGTCAATAAGTAACACAATGAATAAGTTATTTTAACTTAAAATTTAGAGTTGACTTTCTGGGACATACCAGAAATGTCCCAAAAAGTCCAAATTTTTTACTGTGTATCCAACGCGAAACTGAGTGATACATTGTTTTAAAAAAGTTAAAAAAAAAGTGTAGAAATATTAATTTCGCAATAAAATTTTATTTCTCTCAATAAAAAAAAATTATTATCACCTTTCACTTAATGCGTCTATGACAAAGTCTCTTTCATAAAAAAAGTGGTGTCAAGTAGAACGGAAACCCCTATAATAGTTTGTTTGGCGTATAATTGCACAATGAATTAAATTATCCCATAATGTGATTTAGTTGAAGGTAGCGTACCATGATATTAATAAGAAGCTTCAGTCGCCGCGTGGATAACGAGGTTTTCGTTATCGGATGAAATTCCGGAATGTCATTTGCGAGTAGCAGTAAGGTGTAACGACATAATATTTGCCTTCCTCTTCGCGGAAACTATTCAATACTTGTACTCCATTTAAAATACTTCTCCCTATACGCGAGCGTTAATTTAAATAGAAAAATTTAATGTAACTTTTACATTCCTGCAAGATTTGAAATACGTGAACTTAAAAACGATGCATAGTGTATCGAGAACAAAGTACGTTATTTAATAAATGTGTGTGGCAGGGTTTCAATTTTAACAGAAACGCGCGGAGCTAAAAACGGAGAAGATAGAAATTCGCAAAATTAAAATCAAGTAAGAGAAGTAAATATAAATTACGTCTGACAAAAGCTAAATTGAATGTTCGTTTTGTGTAACGAGTTCGGCAGGTTGTTCTATTTTCAATATACTGTGTGCGGTTTCCGGTCTCAGTAGTTTCGCACTCGACATTAGCGCCCTGCAGCGTAGGCACGCAACCTCCATAACTTTAAGTTTCTCGGTAACATATTCCAATATTATTTAGCCGGATACACGTACTGGTGAATGAGTTAAGTCAAATTAACGGAATTACCGCTATTCACACCATCCGTACGTTACGCGGGATAAATAATTCGCGCGCACGAACCGCGAATTTCCTTCCGCATTTCGTAATCCCCCTGTAAATCTATGATGAATGCAAATATATATAACGTTTAAACCGGAAATTTTTTTTCTAGTTTGATGTCGCTTCAAGGAAAAAAAAAATTAAGTCGTAAAATGACTTCACAGAACGTCATGTTAATTTTACTGCATTTTTCACCATGAAATGAGAACTAAATAAAGATAAAAAGAAAGAGAGCAAAATTGCGTGATTATAGTAGCGAGTGAGATAAATGCAAGCTGACGTCCTTCGCATTCCGGAGCAACTAAAGACCCGATATAACGAGAGGTATCAGATAATCTGTAGTACGGATAAAACCGTACGTGCGCGTACGTGAAGTCGCATCCCTAAAAGGCGGTGCCTTCAAAAGCGGTCGGGGCTCGTTAGAAGCGAACCTGTTCGTCTCGTTACGTGCGTTCACACACGTGCTGCACGATCCGCGCACACACGCACGCATACGCGTGCATCCGGGCACACGCGTGTCGGCGCACGTGAGCGGCCGTCTCAGTTCTCCCTAAGTAGAGCGAAACGCTCGTGACGTAACGGCTCGTAAAAGTCACCGTTTAAGCTTTAAAGACGTTAAACCGCGACTCGTCTCTACCCGGGGACCGCAATATATTCTGATAAAGAAGTCGCCGCGGAATACTAACGAGAAACGCGAAAGAAATTGATGATAGAAGAGATCGAAGAGATAAAACGAGTCAAAGCGACATCGAATTTGCAAATTTTGATTTCACAAAGAGAAAAAAATATATAAACGCTCCGTAAATGTATGCATTATTCAGGTGTGCTTTGAAGATTTCATTAGTATTAATACAAATTGAAACAAGAACGCTTTTACGGTCATAGCTGGATCTTAGTGCTTTTATATTTACTTGTGTGATTTTATATACCATTTTCAAAAAACTGTAAAGAACTTTTTTCAGGGGGAAAAGGGGTCTAATTTTAAGATGCAAGTCAGCATCGTTAGTTATTAAATTGATTCAATTTAATAAATGTGATATTCATGTTCAACTTAGAACTGTGTTATGACCGAAAAAGTAATTCGGCGCGCAATCGAGTGAATTTGAAAAAGGTATATAAAATCACACAAGTGAATATAAAAACATTAAGATCCAGCTATGATCGTAAAGGCATTCTTGTTTCAATTTGTATTTATACATTATCGGTCGAATATCTTTCTAATTTGAAATCATTAGTATTATTTTAAGAAACATAAAAATATCAAAATTAGAGAAAATATTCGACCGATAATGTATAAACACAGCTCTAAGTTGAATAATTCTTTACACACTAAAAAAAAGACTGATTATAATTACCAAATGGATAGTGAAATAGTATCAATTAAATATTTGGTCAATGTAACCTTTTGGTTTATTTAAATAATTTTACTTTTCTAAATATTTAGTAACTTATACCAGATTTGATAATACTTACTAAACATTTAGTAAAATAAAATTATTTTTGGTTATATTGACAAAATATTTAATTGATACTATTTCACTATACATTTGGTAGTTATAACTAGACTTTTTTTTCAGTGCAGTTTTTTCAGGGGGGAAAGGGTCAAAGAATAATGAGAAGAATGGAAGGTTTGCGACCTGTTTAACTGCGCGTCATCTAACATTTCAGATGTTAACTATTTGATCGGCCATCTTAGATATGAGACGTGAGAGTGAGAGGTGAGTTGCATCCTTTAATTATGCGCGCGCGCTGTCAGGGCGCCCTCTGACATTTCAAATGTTAAGTTTTAGCCTAAAATGAGGGTCGTTTCTTAACACACGTTTCATATGAAGCCTTCTATTCTTCTTCTCATTATTCTTTGGAAAGGGTTCTAATATTTAGATGCGAGTTAGCATCATTTATTATTAAACTGATTTCAATTTAATAAATGTGATATTACTTATTCTTATTCAACTTAGAGCTGTGTTATGACTGAAAAAATAATTCGGCGCGCAGTTTGGCGAATTTGAAGAAGTATAAAAAAATCACACAAATAAATATAAGCACTAAGATCTAGCTATGACCGTGGAAGGCGTTCTCGTTTAATTTGTATTTATAAAAATATTAATTTCTTCGTGCAAACTTCGATCGAATTCTCTGCATTCTGATACTAACTTTCTTATTTGTTTGATTTGACATTTTAGTAATTTGAAAAATACCCACAAATATCATTAGAATATTTTCTACGTAATATTCGAATTTACCATCCGGTATGGTAAAATTACCATTTATCACCCATTAGTCTTGCGATGTTGTAACATCTCGAATATCGTTACTCGTGGTCTTTATCCCGTCGATGCATAATTGATATCGTTCGGTGCGGACGGCTGAAGACCCACTAGAAATCTCCTCTATAATGCAGATAAACAAGCCTCGAGAGTACGGGAGACGCGTATCGCGAGATCACTTTGTCCGCAGCCGTCTCGATTTTATCATTTAAATGGAGTATCATCTAAATATTGCATTTCTCTGACGTTGTGTACACGCAATTCGNCCAAAAAAAAAAAAAAAAAAACGAAAAAGGTAGAGAGAAAGAGAAAGAGAAAGAGAAAGATGAGGAAAAAGGGAAAGAAAGATTGTGATTTTCTCGGGGCGTCGTATTGAAAGACTGCACCACCTCGCGGCATATTTCTCGTTTATTTGGCATTCAGCGGGTGCATAAAGTAGACTGCGCGCAGCCATGCAGTTTCTGCATAATGCCGGGGAGAGATAAGCATCCAGGACGTTGACTCTTCCGGTCCTGCCACGGTTGCCTTAGTTATGGCTTATACATCCTGATATATTCACCGCTGTTAAACGCGGATGGGAAAATTGAGCGGATATACCGTGTTGTCTCTATAATACGACGGAAGTGTATTTTTTATCCAGCTTGAGTTTGAGAACGGCTTAATCCTAAGCGGAATGGCTAAGATAATAAACGTGAAATCCCACTGTATTATAATCATAACGTTGCAATAATGAAAGAGATTACAACGAGATTTTAAATTTACCTTAATGCAATTTTGTGAAAATGCAATATTTATTAAGCAGAAAATTACTATATTAATTTGAAAAAGATATACAGACACAACATGCACAAATATTTCGGGATTTAAACATCAAAACCTTTTATGCTGTGCAAATGTAAAATCACAAATAAGAGGATATTGTTAATTTTACAGTTAATATACGCGAACTTCATTTATAATCAATTTCATCTAATTGCGTTCGTATCTTGTTAGTATATTAATTATAGCTATAACACGATATCTATAAACACTGTGAGTACATAACTCCGACATCGTATTGCAAATTCATACACGCTATTAATTTTCCGATATTGCGAATTTATGTATAACATTGATTTTGAAAATATTGAAATAATTGTCTTCAAAGGAAGACGGTCTGTGAAAATGAAAATTTTTAATTTTTATTTGCTTACAGCTATTCCATTGCACTAGATCACAGCCAAAAATTTTAAAAGTGTTTCTTATACAGTTTTGGATGCTGAAAATATGCTGCAAACTAAATTTCATCAGCTAGTCAGGTCGCTGAAATAATTGAAGTTTAATGTGCACAAAAAAGACTTTCTGCTATGTTTGAAATTTTGATCAGAAGTTATGAATGTATCGTTTATCCTCTATAAAATGCACTTTTTATTTCGATAATTTTTTAGCCATATTATGAAGAATTTAAATCGAGTTTTGTTAAGATGGTAAATTTAAAAATCTATGAAACATCTTGTTTAGTTCAAAATTAAAAAAAAAATTTTTGTAAACTACACAGAAAAAAAATGAGTATCAAATCAACCATTCATTGTTTCATGTATAAGCAAGAATATAAAATCTCCTTGGAAGTATTTATAATTTCAAAGAGACATAATTTACTAACATAAAGAAATTTTGTTTCTTCATATAAAAGCAAATTATTGTATGTCTGATTGAGATTATCAAATTCTTCCAAGAAAATTTTATATTCTTGCTTATATATGAAACAATGAATTGTTGATTTGATAGTAATTTTTTTCTGTGTAGTGTTATTATAAAATATATACTAATTAAAAGAAACTTTTTGCAGTATATTCCACTTTAAATATCCAAGGTTGAAATATTTTTTTCACAGATTTCTCGTTCTATCAAAAATGGATCAGATACTTGCACAAGTATATGCATAATGTGCATAGATAAGCCTTCGAAATAGCTTCGGTATCGTATGTCTCGATGTAATCGAATGTCACTTAGAGATTGCGGATAGAAAAAATATACACGAGGCACGGAAAGCATTTCCAGAGTCGTGAGAGCGATTCTGGAAAAAGCATTTTCATGTCGTACACGCGCATTTCGCATTGCCTTCGAATTGTTTTGAAAATTTCAACAGAAAGAATATCGAACGAACAATATTCCACTTCATATAACTGCATTTGCAGTTACACGTGCAGTATGACAGCGTTAATAAGCAACAAAAAAATCCATTTAAGAGCTTTACCTTTTATCTCGCTGTACCATTGCGAGAATGTGTGCATGTTATCGCAATACTTTATGCACGACATGCAGCACGCAATGTCCCATAAACCGCACGATCGCTTCGCGCTAATTATACTAGAAGCAAAATGGAAAATAGTGGTCGAGATAAAAAAGTTTTTAAATAATTATGAGCGATTAAAAAGTTAGATCGGTCTCATAGTGAATTGGGTTTCTCAGAGACGATATGTTTCAGTTAGTTCCTTTGGAACTTTAGCAGAATTTTAATTCGGACTGCGGTAATCCGAGACGCTTAAAAACTGGAAGTTAAGTAGAAAGGCACAGAAGAGAACGTCCCCAATAGATTTTTTTTTACAAATGAAAAAGGAGTCTAAATTCGTTTGTACCTCACAAACGTCCTCTTAAATGACAGCTGCAGTATTTTACTGCACTGCCTTGGCCGACTTCCAACTTTCGCTCGAACGAAAAACAATTTTCCGGAAATATGACCCCGTTTTTTTTTTTCCTACATCGAGTCATTTGTGTGTAAATGAAATTTTCAAAGCACGTATAATGCAATGAACGCCTGTATAAAACTACTGGCAATCGAGACGAACGCGAGAAACGGACAGAGAAGAACGAAGGCGAAAACAATGCGTGATAGATTTTTCCCCGCAGAATTTTCGTCAGTGCACTTCGCGACACCTGCTTACCCGAGGAACCGGGAGAAGGAAGAGGGAAAGGAAAATCCGGTTCCCGAGGGCTACAGGGTGGACCGTGCAGGGGACGAAGGGTCATGAGAGAGAGAGAGAGAGAGATCTGCCACAGCAGGGGACGATATCCGGCAATTTCGGTAAAAGGGTTCGGCTATATACCGGCAGTCCGTGGAGTAGGCGGAACGCGCACCTGGTGACGGCACTGTGCCTCAACTAAAAGCTATCTTCCCCTAATTCACGAGCAGCAGGCAGCAATAGCAGCACAGAGGCAGCAGCAGCTTTCCCGGGATATACGCAACGATCGTGTCACGCGCGCGCACGTACGCACATCGCCGGTTTCCATCAATTTTCTGGACGTTGTCGATCCGTCCTCTGCTCTCTATCGTTGTCTTTCCCTCTCTCTCTCTCTCTCTCTTCGCGTCGTCTCCGTCGACACGTGTGCGTATGTGCGTGCAATCCTTTTTGTGCGGCGAGAAAATTCATTCGCGAGAGAAAGAGTGATTGGTAGATGGAAAGGATTAACCGTAATGGAACGACATGTTGTGAATATCGAACCAATGGTATTGTCTGGTAAACATTCGCTGAACAGAATTTTCGGAAATGGATTCAGAAATATAAATATTACATGCAGAACAATATTTGATTTGAGTGTTCATTTACAAAATCTACCTTTCACGGTCAGACAAATATACCGAGAGGTACTTCAACTTCTCGTGTGTATCCAGAATTCAACTGCGAGCCGATAAAATTCCGAGATGCCAACTCCCCTATTCGTGCATTCAGCAAGGCGGTCGACTTCCGTTTAAACGTCAGTCTCGTAGAGGCCGTGATACGGGCCGGCTGGAGAATTTCGACATTCGCGAAAACCGAGGAATTCTGACGCCGGACGGAAGGTAAATTAGATTGAGGACAATGCGGAGTCGAGACTTTTGGGCCGCGGGCGAATTTAATTTCAGCTGCGGCAATCCTTTCCAACAAGATGAAAAGCGCGCGCGCATATGAAGATCAGTTAACGCTAATTAGAATAAGTATGCCTCGAGCGGTGCACGTTAATTTTGAAGACGGAATATTCCGGAATTATCTCGGCTTTCATATCGACAAGAGATACTTTTTTTATTCCGATTGAGGATGTATATGACATACAGCTCCTATAAATAAATAAAATTTAGAAATGTGTTTAATATTAACACTTCAAACAAACTGTACATATAGAAGTTGTGTGAATAAGATTATGTTTTTATTTGATATCATATTTTTATAGTTTATTTACTTGTCTATTTCTTATTAAAAATTATTTTTTACAACATTAAGAAAAATCTCAATTTTTTTGGTATGAATACTTAAAGTATTCAAGATAATTAATACAAAACTTTATTGTTTAGTTATTTTTTATTTTTTAAATAAATTAATTTTGTTTTTTTACAAAACTGATTTCTGCATCGCAATGAAACTTTATATAAATCATCTTGAATATTTAAAATACTTAACCCTTAAACACACCGATCTCGTAAAATACGTAAATACATTTTCGGGTCTGGGAGACTTTTTCAACTTTGAGAAGCTATAACTGATCAATCAATATTTTTCAACAATTTTTTTTTCAAATGAAAGTTCAGAATCTCAGAAATGTGACCGCACAATCGGCATTGCCGAAAAATGATTTATTGTGAAGTTATAAAGGAAAAACCATTAAGCAAAAATGAAAAATTGTTCAAAAATCCACTTTTCCTTTAAAAAATCATATCTTTGCAACAAAAAACTTTTAAGAACTTTAAAATACAGCGTTTTAAAGCTAAAGAGTCATACTTTCAAAAAAAAAATTATGTCATTGTCATTTCTATTAAAAAATATATTTATGTAACAAGGTGAATATGAGGTATTTTTGATTAACTCGTGTCTAAAATTGAAAATTGATGTCTTTTATGATATATTTCGGAAAAGCTTCCTTTTCTACAGCACTATATAGTATTCTAACTTTAGACAGAGTATATGCGAATAACATCCGCGAACGAACCTGTTCGAACGTGTTTTGCCCAGTTTTTTTATGTAAAATACTTACAAAAAAGTTTCGCTCACACACAATGGTAGTCCCACAGACCAACAAAACTTTGCTGTCGTGCCGTTCGAATTCTAGTTGACCAATAAAGTTGATCAACCATATCAATCGAAAGAGGAAATTTCAAACTTTTTTTACCCCTTGATCCGAACCTATCTCATTCCGTCTTTACACAGCAAGCGTTCGAAACATCGTATGGGATTTCTCCGACCCACTCGTATGTTTAAGAGTTAAATAATTTCATTATTAATTTTATTTTCATTAGAACACATGTGTATTTCTTATTGAAATAATTTTTTATCCAGATAGAAAATCACCGTCAAATTTTTTCTACTACTTTCAAATGCAATATAAAACAATCTGTTATATTTTCATAATTTTCACCATGTTTTAAGAAATGTTCTATACATCCTTAAATCATTATTTTATTAAATTATATTTAAAATTGTAAGTTTTAAATGTTTAATTTTACATTCTGACAATAAAAAATTTGATAAATTTTCCTCTAATTCCTTATAATTAATCGTAAAGTATTTAACAATTTCACAATGCGAAAGCTAATAATGATTTAGATTAAAAGTTCACCCGAAGGGTTTCGGAAACCGCAATTTTAAGGTAAATACACTTTCAATTGCGTTAACGATTGTATAATTCAGCGCCGTGCAACCACAAGTATCAAAAGACAAAAAAAAAACACGTTCGTTTTGCGGTATAGAAATATATTGCGTAAAATGTACAAAGGGTAGCCATAATACCCCCACCGACATTAAATGCGCTTTTCATTAAATACGAGGGCGAGCACAAAAGCGCGTCTCGCTTTGCGCATCCGGCGCGGGACACGATGGAAATGACGGAAACTGAAGATGAAGATACGCAATTAGTAGTAAAAAGGAAAAGTCAGAAAGCGCACCGTTTATGTGCTCGATATAATAAGCCTTTGTCACGAATTAAATGTACCTCTCACCCTCTTAAACGCTTCCTGCACCAAGTGTCCGATATTACGATGATTAATTCACGCGCTTTAAAAAGTTCATCTGTGCCTCATAATGCGATAATGAGAAGGCGGATTTTCCTGCGACGGAAGCGGTATCTCTCGCGCGCATACTAGTCCCAGAATTTACGGACTGCCCACAGCACTTATTTATCTTACGAGCATACAAAGAGTGAGAGTGAAAGCGAGAGAGAGAGAGAGAGAGAGAGAGAGAGAGAGAGAGAGAGAGAAAAGAGCACGGCGATCTGCGACGGATAATGCGAGCCCGCGTTACAACGCGTCGTTGATTTATGCATCTACCGACCGGGGTCAAGTGTGTGACGCGGGTGGGCGCGCATCGCGATTGCAATTGCAGAAACGTCGATCCTTCCCGCGAACGGTCGCGCGCGCGTTTCCCGGCGAGCAAATATCGGTGAGCGCGATGCAGTATACCGCGACTGGCAATAAATTGGACGTCCGGTCGGCGATGCAAAAAGTTGGACAAACGGCGGCCGCGCGGACCCCGCGGGGGTTGCGTTCCGCACGAGAGGGCGAAAACGCCGTGGCGAATTAATTTCGCGTGTTCTCCGAGCCGGCGGCAACGAGACCGATCGCCGCGACACAATACATATACGGGGTGTCCAGCCAAATGCCACGCACAATCAGATAGCCTCAGAATCCTGTAAAGGACATTTTCGATAAAAATTGCAATTTTCAGAGCAGGATATTTAGCGGCGATAATATAGGTGTATACCTATGAAATGCGAACTTTCCTAACACACTGAAAAAAAAAGTCTGGTTATAACTACCACCAGATGTATAGTGAAATAGTATCAATTAAATATTTTGTCAATATAACAAAAAATAATTTTATTTTACTAAATGCTTAGTAAGTATTATCAAATCTGATATAAGTTACTAAATATTTAGAAAAGTAAAATTATTTTTTGTTACATTGACCAAATATTTAATTGATAGAGGAGAGGAGGGTATTATGGCTACCACATTAGCTCCAATGGTGGTAGCCATAATGTCCACAGTAGCCATAATACCCCCTCTTCTCCTCTACTATTTCACTATACATTTGATAGTTATAACCACTTTTTTTTTCAGTGCAGGAGGCGCCACACATACGTTCTTACGCGTGGTGATTTGACATATATAGTATTTCGTTTGGCTATTCCTAACGTACAAAACATAAATATGGAAAATTGCTAGAGTGTAAATATCATAGTCTTTTTCTGCTTTGAAAATGTCGAATGTCGTACCAAAAAAGACCATTTGCGGGAGATTTTGATTCATTACTTCATTTTGAAGAAAACTGCTGCTCAAACTTATCAAATACTTGTAGAAGCTTACGGCGAACATGCACCATCTCAAGACACTTGTGAACGTTGGTTCAGTCGATTCAAAACAGATGATTTTGATGTGAAAGACAAGGCTAAGGGAAAACCGAAAAAATTTGAAGATGCAGTGTTGCAAGCATTGTTGGACGAAGACTCCACTCAAAACTCAATTACAATTGGCGGAAGTATTAAATGTAACTCAAAAAAAGTGTTCACTTCAAATTAACATGTGTTTTTCTTTAAAAAAAACCCGCATTTCATAGGTATACACCTAATAATTCCGTGTATGGCGTCGCAAGGCACATGCGTTTGCAGGCAGATCGATTTATTTTATGCGCTCTGAAATCGAGGAGCGATATAAGCGACGAGCTCTTCAAACGCGAATCAATTACATTTCTCTAATGAAATTCATAGCTGCAGTCGAAGCTATGAATACGACGGTATAGTCCCTTTTGACGTGCGCGTAAGTTCCGCGGTAGTTAAGGCGTTCCAAGTTTACGTCTATAGTGACACATTGATAGAAGCGTATATCCCAAGTTTCTCATGCTGTAACTAATTACGAGCTTAAACTTGGAGCTAACGATAATGTCAAATCAAGTGCGCGGATGAAAGGAAGTGTGCGAGAAATTCGATACGTCATATATCGATACCGGATACGCGCGCGCAAAGGGAAACCCTTATCCGACGAANAAAAAAAAAAAAACGGTAGGGATGGTCTGCGTCCACAGGGAATTAAAAGAGCTCAGCCCACCGTATCCATCGAATTTCGCGGAAGCTGCGTCCGCGCATCGCTGAGTCTCGCTCTACATTTTCCCTCTGCCCTACGGCTTTACCTGGCATGTCAGTCCCCCTCTTTTTTTTTTCCACGTCGCGGCGCGGCGCCAGGGAGTAAGTCGATGGTGCGGTGATCGTCGGTCGTGAATCGAAACTAAAGAGAGTAAAGCGTCGTATGTAAACGCACGGTTTAGTTTTCCTCCCTGATTTTTCGCGGCCGACGCCAATCAGATTTGCCCCAGCAGCGCAAACATTCGGGATTTGTTGCCGTTAAAATTGTGTTGATTTTCGCTAGTTCCAAAATCAAATTTGAAATCAATATCATAAATGATATAATGGAAATATATCCGAAAATTCGTAAAATGATAAAAATACGGGAAATATATTGAATTGCTAAAAATATTGTTGAAACAATAAAATCGCGATGATGCAATAAACCAACGAGTTCTTTATTCGCAGGCAATGGAGACCGCCATTCATATTTTCCCTGTTTTCGACCTGTATCGATCCCATTGACCGTGTGTATACACACGCGATACAGCCTGCATTTTCCATCGAGCGCTGCGCGCCGCTCTTCCACCAGAGCATTTCTACAACTCCCACGTTCGTTCCTCTTAAATTCGTGGGCGACGAGCGGCGCATCGTTCTTCGTTTCCAATCTCGTTCCTCCCCGATCCTCGACGTAAATTCTCCTTTAACGAGCCCGGCCACGGCCAATTAAAAGCGTTTCGACCGTGAGAGAAAAGGAGAGGAGAAAGGAGCCCGCTCGCCGTACGAAAGACATCCGCGCGCGCTCTTCTTCAGCGCTCCTCTCAGCCGTCGAGGGTGAAATTAAATTTCCTCGAGAGAATCGTCCCGGCGAATAAAAGGGTGGCACATGGAAGAATGGCGGGGGAGAGAGAGGAGGGGTTTCGGACGGGCCGCGAGTTAAATAATTCAGTCGTGGCCTTCCTGCAAGACCTCCTCCGAACAACTTTCTCCGAGCCGGCCTCGGAGGATCTTAGCCGCAGCTGCCATTTCGCATTTCTCCCGTTCTTCACGTTTTCGGCTTCGTTCCCCTAACTCCCGATGCCACCACCTTTCACCCTCGAGGGTGGAGAAACACGGGAGGACGGGGACCAGGCCCGTGCAGATAAGAAATCCTCGTTTCGCACGCGACGCAAAAGAGGGAGCGAACGCCGTCCGATATTTTCACGCGCGCACGTGCTGCCAATGAGAAACGAACGAAAATATCAAATTCGATTTTCTCACCCAGACTCCCCCTCCCACCTTTCCCTGCCTCGCTCTGTCTCTCTCTTTCTCTTCGCGTAGAACTCGAGTGGAACTTCTCTCATTCCCCTGTCTCGTCTCGACGAGCGCGTCATTAATGCGAATCGCGGGGAACACGAGAACGTGACTGAAATTTGTACTCTTTGTTGCTAAAGCCCACTATCACAAAAATTACTCTTTCCGCGACACGCATTTTTACTCCCTGCCATCGGTATAAACATCCTACTGTATTATTCAGTAAAGGAAGCGCATAATTATGCGAGTGTATTTTCTTCTATAAAAATGTCTAGGGAAATTGTGTTGAAAAAATTTCTTACGAGAAATTTTTGTGATTGACATTACAATAATGTTGCACTGAGAGAAAAAATTGTAGTGGTGGCAACTATAAGGGGACAACCATACAAATTTTGTTAATAGAATTATAATATATAGTTAAGTGAACTATATTATAGTTATTGCAACTAAATTAATGGTTAAGAGAACTAACAAAAAATAGTTGTAATATATATATTATATAGTATACTACAACTATTTTTTATTAATATAAATTGAACTGAATTGCCTTCTACGGTCATAGCTGGATCTTATTGCTTTATATTTACTTGTGTGATTTTATATACAATCTTCAAATTCCCCGAATGTGCGCCGAATTGGTTTTCCAGTCGTAACACAGCCGTAAGGCGAATAAGAATAAGTAATATCACATTGAATAAATTGATAAACCTTAAAATCAATTTAATAACGTATGATGCCGACTCGCATCCAGATGTTAAACCCATTCCCCCTGAAAAAACTATTTTTTATTAGTTCTCTCAACCATTAACTTAGTTGCAATAATTATAATATAGTTCACTTAACTATATATTATAATTCTATTAACAAAATTTGAATGGTTGTCCCCTTATAGTTGCCACCACAATTTTTTCTCTCAGTGTGTAACAAATCCGCCCCCTCCCCTTTGCCCAAACGAAGAGAAATATTTGTAATATACATAGGTCTTCTTTTCAATTGTTCCGATATTAGTAATTATCTCGAAGCTGCATAATTTAGTAATTTACAGCCGTGATGATTCATGTAGAAACCCTTCACTTTACGAGCATTCTAATTCAATCAGAGTGAATCAGGTATGAATTTCAATCACGTTTATATCATAATAATGTATAACCTAATGAACCAACATTGTAACCAATATAATTACGAGACAAAATCTTGAACAATATTAAACAACAGTGATTTCGTTAATGTACGAGAGAATTAAATGCACGGATTATTAAATATTTATAATAATTACAAGATCAGAGCTTGTGCTGTCCTCAGCTTTATTCACAGAGCTTAAGTGCCATCTTGTTTAAATTAATGTGACTATACGTAAGCCCTCATTACAAGCGGGAGGATAACAATGGAGATCGCCTGGAGAGAGAGGAGATAGAGGAGAGAGAGAGAAAAGGATAACTGCTGCATTGTACGGTCGATAAGCGCTAACATTAGTGCGATGCACGTACAATTCCGCGGGAACGAGGCGAATGCTACGGTCACAATGAATCCTTTTGCGCAAACAGGCACGCATTTCGCGCGCACATACCGCACAACCGCATCACACTATGCACGAACAAACATACGGGATCGGGCGGGTGAAATGAAAATCGTTCTTGCCGAAATTCCGGCGATCATCGCCTGCGCACGGTACGTCGTGCAACAACACAAGCATTACATAACTGGATATACGTACGATCATTTTCGGTCGCGTGCACGCGCAGATTAATGCGGGATATTAATCACTGGAAGGCAAAAGAAATGACTGGTGCAACGATAATAAGTGAAACGTCACGTAGATATGCGAGAAGCAAGGAAACATAAATATGTGTATTAACTTTCACAGCTGTATGCGATATAAACGTAAATTTACTTCAATTTTCTTCGTGCAGAGAACACTAAAAAAAAAAAAACATTTTGCTGATGTAGCTAGATTTCTCGCTATTTTTTGTATCTGCTAAAAAGAATAGTTTGTCACGTATCAAATTTATAGCAGTAACATTTAACAATAACTTCTAGAAAATTTAGGTCTCATTGCCAATTATAGTCAAATTTTATAATAAGTATATAAATTGAATAGGCGCCACAGACAAAATTTCTTTCTAAATTTCACACTTCAGATATAAATTCTGTCTCTATTACTTATGGTAGATTGGTTGAGTATCAAACATATGCGATATCACAATATTTGCTAATTGTTTATCTATCTTGGTTAATTTTTTTCAGCCAAAAAATTGTGGCTGTACACTGAAAAAAAAGTCTGGTTACAACTATCAAATGTATACTCGTAGTGAAATAGTATCAATGAAATATTTTATCAATATAATCAAAAATAATTTTATTTTACTAAATGTTTAGCAAGTATTATCAAATCTGGTATAAGTTACTAAACATTTAGTAAAATAAAATTATTTTTGATTATATTGATAAAATATTTCATTGACACTATTTCACTACACATTTGGTAGTTATAACCCGACTTTTTTCAGTGTATTTGCAAGACCATTTTTTTTTTTTAGTGAAAAGTTCGAAACTTAGTAAATAATTTTTTTTTTTCGAATAAAGGACGAAAACAAAAATAAATGTGAAAAATAAACATGGATTTTTTCACTTTTTTTTTTTACACGTAACGCTGATGTCAATGAAGCGACTTTTCGGAGGAGTCACGTCGAGGGAAAGTAAATCGACCCACCCGTTACGCAGCACGGTCCCATTAACGCGAAAATTGGGTAAGAAGGCATATAGGAAACGTCGCAAATTGAGCGCCGCGGCAAACTCGATTTCTGCCGGTAATCCCGGGCTTCCGCTTTCAAGGGATGCCTTCGCAACGGAGCGTTCTTACGGCCGAATTCCCGCACTCGTTCCCGTTGTCGTCGTCACTGTATCAGGGATTAAACTGTCCCGCGGCGTACGAATAATTTCCACGCTAGTCGCCGTCGTGCAAACCAGAAGATTAATAATTCGTCGCGCAGAACAGAGCTTAAGTGTGACACAGTGACAAAACATGCGCCGGCACAGAGGGAAGGCTTTTGATGTTTTTGCCGCGACCTGCCCGGCGCTATCGACGCAGTTATTAAACGTGAAAGATCTGATTTCCTTTGTCAAGCGCGATTTATATGTGGGTGGTTTTGATTTAATGGCGGGGAGCGTTATAATCTAATTATAAACGACATATGTGGAATGAGCTTACAACGATATTAAAATGTCGAGAACATTAATGTGCTATTTTATATAAATCAGATTTATGTAGAACAATTCAGAGATGTGTTTAAGTTCCCCTAATTTTGAGTAATGCAAATCATTCCTGGTTTACTCTCTTTAACTTGCTATTCAGAAAAAAATCATCGGCATTACTTTTGACATTATACTGTACACCGAGAGAAATGTTTGGTAAAATCAACTAACGTTTGGTTGAATAGTGATCAAATGAATTTTGTAGTTATAATTACTAAATATATAGTTGTTTTGGCCAAACAATTTGTAGCCTTAACCAAATAATTATTTTCATACAACAAATTACAAAAAGTTTTGTTAAATGTAACTACAAAATTCATTTGATCACTATTCAACCAAACGTTGACCTTACCAAACGATTTCTCTCGGTGTAGGTGTTTCGGCTGAATTATTCATTCGCATGTCAAAAGATCACAAGTATAATACATTATGTTATCTTTAAGTTTAGTCATAAAGATCACCTTTCCATGCAATCTTTCTAACGAGTTTCACCCAACGGGCCATGCTAACTTCAGTCAAGAATAAGTAAACCTGAAGGTATATAGCTGACATCGGAATCACATTAGCATACAACTTTCATCAAACATATTTCGCCCTCATGAGATATGCACAAGGAGAACAATCCTCGCGCATTAAAGGTGGCTAGCACAAAAGCGACGTCGTCGTTAAATATTGACAAAATCACAGAAGCTGGATAGACCCTCCGCGTCTAATCCGGCATGCCGCGCGTTCACGCGATACACACACGTGACTGAAGATCCCTCGAACATCTCCTGTTCGCGATACTTGGATGGGTGGCGGTCGGATTTCCAACCGAGCGGAAGGTCAATCCCAACGCTTCGAAATTTCGGACCGCCCCGACTACGTACGGCACAACGAAATTAACTGTCAATCTCAATTTTCCCCCCACATCGGGGATGGGTGCGCATCCCTCCGCGAGACAGAGAGAGAGAGGGAGGGAAGAAGAGAGGCGGTCCGCACGCGGTCCAACACCAGAGACGGAAACCGGGCCACCCCCCTGAGAAACGTCAATTATAAAGCACTGAGTCTGCCAGAGAGCCGTCAGGGCCCCGTCACGCCCGTTTCTACTCTTCTCTCCCTCGTGTAGCTGTTATATTTAATGAAAAGAAGCTAATCCACGATCAGTCATAATACGTGTGCACTCAAATGACGACGCTGTCGTTCCTGTGTTCTCGCCCTCTCTCTCTCTCTCTCTCTCCCTCTCTTTCTCTCAAATCCGGCGAAGGGGACAGCGGAACACGATCGGACATCTCTCCGATTACATACTGCAAGTTCGTTACGAGAAAAGTGAATGATTGTTGGATGCAGAATCTGGTTTACATCGCGATAGAAAGATCAAGTAAGGGCTTCTTCCCGCGTACTCTTAAATAATTAACGACGGACTGACAGGATGTTGCTCGCGTGAGGAATTATTACACTTCGACATCATAATTATTTGAGCTTCTTTTCGGGGTTAGAGACCGGTAAAAGCGCATCGAGCCTCGCAACCACCAGCTTCGTGGGCAAGCGTCGAAATATACGTGTCGTGTGATAGATGCGGTGAAACGCATTGCGGGTTGACGTTGGACGTCCATTAGTGAGATTGATGTATATTAGATATAATGTACTACTTCACCCGTCGCGCTGTTACTGCGGGCGGAGATGGTGTCCTTTGTTAGTTCGGTTTTTATGAGAGTCGGTTATTTTGTTTTCGCGATGTACCAGCGGTAACGACCGAGATCAAAACAGAAAATTTATTACGCGACATCCTGGATTAATTAAAGTGATCCATATAATATATACATCAAATATATGAATATTAATATTATATAATGCGTGATTTAAAAAAAATGGAAACAAATAAAAACCATTGATTAAGAAAGCATAAAATAAAATTTGTCAACATTATTGAAATCGCTAAATTATAAGTTTGTTCTAAAATAAAAATTAATTTGGACTGAATTATGATAAATTATAAGTTTCCTATAAAGTTGAAATTAATATAATGCGTGATAAAAAAAATAGAAATAAATAAAAACCATTGATTAAGAAAGCATAAAATAAAATTTGTCAACATATCATTGAATCGCTAAATTATAAGTTTGCTCTAAAATAAAAATTAATTTGAATTGAATCATGATAAATTATAAGTTTCCTTTAAAATTGAAATTAATATAATGCGTGATGTAAAAAAATAGAAACAAATAAAAACCATTGATTAAGAAAGCATAAAATAAAATTTGTCAACATTATTGAAATCACTAAATTATAAATTTGTTCTAAAATAAAAATTAATTTGGATTGAATTATGATAAATTATAAGTTTCCTATAAAGTTGAAATTAATATAATGCGTGATCAAAAAAAAAATAGAAACTATTGATTAAAACAAAATAAATTTATCGACATAAGATTAAATTATGATGGATTATAAATTTCCTCCAAAATTAAAATTAAATAAGCAATAAGATATCCAAGATTATTTAATAAAATTCTTTGACAAATATTTCAGAGTATCAAATATAGTAAACAACTTTCTTTTCATTACGAGAACAAACAATGTTTGCTTATCACAAAGGTGTACGACCTGCTATTTCTATTAATTCAAAGAGACTTGTGCATCGTTATCTTCGAGTATCGAGCGAGCAACGTATAGTCCGCTATCGGGAGTGAAGAGACGGCGTGTTTGCGTGATCCAATAACTTCCCGTCGTTTGCGCTCAACGGGAAGAAAGGAGATTTAGCTCCGGCTAATCGCGCGATTAACAACGCTCGTGCACTGACGATTGTTGTCGTAACGAGGTTTCGTCGAATCATCTCGATTTAATTAGCCCGTTAATGACCGGCCGGACGTAAATCTGCGCCCACGTGACGCAATTACGCCGGTTTCTTGGTAACAATGCGCTCTTCCCTCTTGGCCCCTCGACCGGGACGATTATTAAGCCGCCGAATAATCACCGATAATGTATGTGTCCTACAGAGACGACGACGAAGAAACGGCCGGTAACTAGCCGCGCCAGTTGAACTTTAAGGAGAGAAGTTTGTCTCAATTATTGTTCGGTGCAACGTTCTCCCATTGCCAGCAGCACGCCCACGAAGAGCGCTCATCTCTGCGCGACGACGACGATGACGACGACGACGACGACGACGACGACGACGACGACGATGACGATAACGACGACGGTGCATTTATCCGCTTCCTCGGGGCTAAAGAAAACGATGCAAATGGCACGCCATTGTCATTAAGTAGACACATCCTTTAATGGCAACCCCACTTCATCATTCATCGTGCTGCGAGCTGCGCTTTGATTGTTCTGGCGTACGTACGTCTCTGGCGTCACGACGCAATGGGCCCAGCAGCAACCGTCCGTTGCTGCCCGGCTTTGCGCAATTATTTCGCCGGATGCTCGCGAAATGTGAATATTTGTTCAATCGATTGCTCGCGGAGAGAATGCAACACTATAATTCCCTTGCTGTATAATTCCCTTTAACATTATATTGTACATTATAACGTTACATGTTATTGTTATGTTATTAAGTGTATGCTATTAATTTACGTTAATGTCAAATTACGTTGCATATAGAGTATATCTAAATAACTGTCTCAATTTTACCCATGTATTATTTCGCGTAAAATTATACCGAAGTTTAATTAAAAGCTACAAGAATCTATTATTTTTCTATAATGTGTATCTTCCAGTGGAAAATATGTAGAAAGCTGAAAAATTACGATTACATGGGAAATGCGGGTTAAAAAATAACGTGGTGTTCATTACGTTGTATCTCGATTAAAAGTAATTCCACCGACACAGCGTTTCGCAGTAGCAATGCGATAAATGGCTGTATCCATTACATCACCATTCGATATTTTGCTCGAGTTACGAATAACAAAGGCCGTTTAATAAAGACTACATCGCGCATGATAGACCGGTATAAATAAACGCTAAAATATTTCGTTATCGAGAACACCATTGTTTTTGCATTCGACGAATGCCCGTTTACGGTCCATTAATCGGAGGCGCGAGTTAAATTGGCCTCGCCAAATTAAATTTCAGCGCGCACGTATCCACTTTCGCCTGGAAAAAATGCATTCGTCGATCTGCACTGACTGGAATGCATGTTGTATGCCACGCACGATGTCGCGCTTCGACGCGTATTTGCGTAAAACGTCAAAAACGACTGCGCATTCATTGATTTATCTTAACAATTGAATTGGATTTTCCCTTGAACGACTGTAATGAAGGACTGTAGCGAAGAATAACGTGCAGATAATTTATGCATGTAACTTTTTTAAGAAACAATAGCAAAAAAATATGTATATAAATATATAATATTTAGATCTCCTTATATTATCTTAATGCATTTTAGCGTTGATCGCAACTATCTCATTTCAAATTATGTTTTGCAGAAATATCATTTTGGGCAACAGGAAAAAAACGATTTTGCTGGAGTATCTAAAACTTTACCTGGATGCTGAAAATAATTTTGATCTAAAAATAATTTTATTAGGTCATCAAAATAATTATATTGGACCACTCAAACTGGTTGGGGAAATGTCAAAACTTTTTGCAGCAGCATTGCTCAACATGCTTGAACATCCGTCATAATTGTTTCGATGGTTCAACAAAGTTATTTTCAGATCTCTAGTTAAATTTTTAAATACTCAGCGAAATTGTTTTTTCCGTGCAGATTTCGACTCTTTGCTCCTCTACACTGAGAGAAATCGTTTGATAGAATAGTGAACAAATGAATTTTATAGTTACTGGTATCAAAAACTTATTGTTAATTACATTTAACAAAACTTTTTGTAATTTGTTGTATAAAAATAATTATTTGGTTAAGGCTACAAATTGTTTGGTCAAAACAACTATATATTTAGTAACTATCACTATAAAATTCACTATTGAACCAAAATTATAATCGAATCTTATCATTATTTATAAAAATCAATTTATTATAATTTTACTATTTATAAAGACAATTTTAAATGCCGATAGAACATGTCTCCAACTGGTATGTCGCGGTTTTTTTTTTTTTTT
>QKQZ01008324.1:0-51701 GCA_003595255.1 Solenopsis fugax | reverse complement strand
TTTTTTGGGAATATAACACTATATGTAAACTACAGTATTTTCGTTTATCATTCGCACCCTCTCTCAGCGTCGAAAATGAGATCTCTCGATGTATTTCGTATAAACAGGCGGGGTGTCAGATAGAGCAAATATAAGCATCGCGAATCGGCACGTGTCGACACGTGTGGCGCCATTTCTTCTCTTTTCTGCCAAAAAAAAAAATAAAAATATGTCCGCGGATAAGCAGACGGAATTTATTTTCCGCGCGGCATATGTCACCACGGCAATTCAACGCGGTTGATTTATCGCGAGTCATCGGCCGTCGCCGCCGCCGACGACGACGATCTGCGTTAGACAGGGTGGGTTGAGGGTGAGTTGCAGGGTGCAAAATATGAAAAATCGGAAAGTCGGCTTTTCCGTTGCGAGAGGGCGACGGTCGGAAAAAGGGTCGTCGCTACGGTCGTGCGATAAGCGCCGAAATCTTGATGAATTGGTCAATTGGTGCGCCCTCCCGAACAAGCGGATACGTCATATTTCGTTAAGAATGAACTGCTGGGGCACTTGTTTCCCCCATTTCTCGATACGCCCACTTCCCGAACGGATAGTTCCTAGGGCTAGGCGAAACGACAGCGCGTGACTAGCCGGTGTAGCGTTATCGCCGCGAGTCACGATTAAGGAAGATCGTGACGAATCAAGGGGATTCAGCGTCCCATGAATGTGATTTCATTAGGAAGTTCGATGCCCCAAGAATTAACTGTGAGAATTGCTGAATTGTGGGGAGGAGCAGAGAAATTTCATCTTCACGATAAATAGAAGATTTCAATTTTACGATGAAATTATGATGCTACTGATAATCTTGAAGTATTTCTACTCGTACATTAATACACGTCAAGTAACGTTGACACATGAGCAAATTAAACTACGACATATAAACGCGGCAACTTTACTTGACGTGTACTTTATGATTGAAGATCACACAGAACAAAAATTAATATCAAATCAACATTATTGTTTTATATACGGGGTGAAGAAAATGTATGGAAACCCTGAAAAATTTCGAAAAATATAAGTTTTACAAAAAAGTGTTTCAGATAAAAGTTATAGGACATAAGATGGTCTATTTATTGATTATATCAGTTTGACCTTGAGAAATGTCGCCAAGGTCAGGTCAAGATCAAATGGATTTTTTGAAATAGAATACCTCATTTTTGATTCCAGAATCTAATAGCTGATGTAAAGAGCTTTTCAAAACACTATAACAAAGTTTATTTTCCTCAAGTTCTTTCCGAGCTATGATGCTTGAAAGTTATAGTATACTGTAGCTTTCAAGCCTCATAGCTCGAAAAGTACTTAAGGAAAAATAATTTTATTAGTGTTTTGAAAAGCTCTTGACATCAGCTATTGGATTCTGGAATCAAAAATAAGGTATTCCATTTTAAAAAATTCATTTGATCTTGATCTTATCTTGGCGACATTCCCCAGATCAAATCGGTATCATCAACAATTAGACCATTTTATATCCTACAACTTTTATCTGAAAAACTTTTTTGTAAAACTTATATTTTTCGAGATTTTTCAGGGTTCCCATACTTTATCTTCACCCTGCATAAGTAAGAATATAAAATCTCCTTGGAAGTATTTATAATCTCAAAGAGACATAATTTGCTAACATAAAGAAATTTTGTTTCTTCATGTAAGCAAATTATGTCTAATCAAGATTATCAAATTCTTCCAAGAAGATTTTATGTTCTTGCTTATATATGAAACAATGAATTGTTGATTTGATAGTCATTTTTTTTTCTGTGCCCAGCCTCCAATCGATGTATCCTCATGTTGACTGTCTTATCAAGGATACTTTCGGTAAAAGTATCAAAATGAGGCAAACATCGTGGCAGTCACATTTGTTACTGTACGAATCAACGTATCAGTTAAAAAAATTCACGCGAATAAATTCGATTTAATAAAGAATGTTTGAAGAAGGAAGAAATTGTGCGCATCGGCCAGGAGTCGAGATTGAAGTCGCGAACGGAATCACTCGTCGTCGACAAATTTCCCCTTCGGCGCGAAGCGGCATCCCGAAGCGCGTTTGCACGGAATTGCTTGGCCGGCAGCCTCGCAATCGATTTCCGGCCAGAAGAGTCGAGGAGCATTATGTCGAGCCGAGTCCGGCTGGAAGCGGATGCCGACATCCCGTTGCATCCCGACGGAGCAATATTATATCGGGAAAACAGTTCCTGGAGCGTGGTTCCGTCCCCACCACATACTCGTCGATATATCAAAATTACTCGTCGCCACGCCAGCACGGTTCTCTCCTCGCTCTCCTCGCCCCCCTTTTCCCCAGTATGATATAGCCGCGACAAGGGTAGCCTCGACGGGGAACAAAACCCCTCTCGCATTAAATCCGTGCCTCCGAATTAGCAGGAACGAAGATGGCGGGAGAAATTAGCGCGATGGCAAGAGGGTGAGAAAAATCCGTTACAATCCGACACACGTCGCAACGTGATGAGCGCCGAGAAGAAACGCCGCTGCTCTCTCGTATATATCCACGGTGACGTCATTGTTTGCCGAAGAATCATTCTCCGCTCGTCGAAAGGCGGGCGTATCAAATACGCGATACGCGCGCGCACGCACACACGCACACACAGACGTGCACATATATGTATGTACGGTGCACAAACGTGGACATCGATCGCGCTTCTGTTTACTCCGGCGATCAAATGTCGCTCCGGCGAATTGTTCTCGGACTGTCCCGCGTGATATGAATTTTCTCGCCGCCCCATGATTGCATCTCCCTTTCTATCCTTGCTTTTCTTTCGCTTCTGACGTTTCGTTATCTATCGTCTCCGGCGATCTCTTTTTCGCGTCGGTTATACCCCCGGGACAACCAGTTATATATGCTAGGTGGGTCGACAAAGTGGATGGATATCAGCAATAGAAATGTATCCGCTGGCAAGAACTCAAAATCGAATTTTTCTTAACGAAAATCTCAAGGGTAATATATTTGAGAAAATCAAATAACCTTGGATCTATTTTTAATATAAAATTGTTGATCTTTTAACGTTACTGCAATATCGTAACAAAGCTTCGATAATTATTCGTTATCTGTGCATCATTTTAAACCAATTGATATTATTTAAATAAAATAATATCAATTAAAAAAAAACATCACAGTGATAAAAGGATAAAATAAAGCAGTAAATTATGATCAAATTTACTAAACATTTGATAAGATAATTATAGTGATTCATCACTATAAATAAAAAATATTATTCATTGAATTTAACCTTCAAACACACTGCTGGAAATCCTCCTAAAATTCGATCGCTTGCTATGTGAAGATGGAATTAGAAAGAAGATTCGGGCTAGGTGGAAAAAAGTTTGAAGTCTCCCCTATCGACCGATATGATTGACAAACTTCATTGCTCAACTAAAATAAAATGGCACGAAAGTAAAGTTTTTCAGGAAGGTCTCCCTGATCCTCTAGTGTGTTTAAGGGTTAAATAGATATGAATTATGTATTTTGATCTGAATAATAAAATGGTATTACATACAGTATAAATTTTATATTAAGTTGAGATAAGCAAGGTTAATTTTGTTTTTCATACTCAATTTCACAAATAGACGAATTATCTCGCATGAAATCGCAAAGACATCGAAAACAAAATATTTTATAAATTTAGTGACATCAAAGACATATCGAATTGCATTACAATATATGATAGTTGGTGCACCGACAGAAATGATGTTAACGTTCAATATTTCATCTTGTAACAGTTATTAATTTTCATCGGAGAGAATGCAAGCGATTCATATTGCACCGGTTCATTTCCAATTCTGATTGCAATATTGCACTTGTTGGTGGTAATTGAATTCGTGAAAGTCTTCTACACTTTGAAAAAGGTTTCATTTTTGCACGAAAAATTTATACGATAGCAATTTCATTATTATATGAAGACTTTTTTCAATGTTTGCGAGCGTTCTCTGTATGTTTAGAAAATCCTTTAACCTTTCATAAAAATTCATGCAAATCAAAGCTGTCTTGTCATAAGCAAAATGATTATTCGCGAGCGTTTAACAATTGTGTTTACATGAATAATAACACCTTTTCATTGAAAGCGTCATTCAAATCTTTTCAAATCTTTTCATTCAAATCTCTTCTTCAAAAATTTATTCTTATAAAATATGTTGAAAGAAAACAATGCCTAAAAGTATGAATAATATTAATAAATATTTTTAATATTGAGACTTGCCAATAATTAATCATAATTTGAAACAATTTTATGTTCTTGAATTATTTAAAGTGATTACTGATTTAATTGTATAAATTTTTCAGAACGTATAATAGCGAAGCTCATTTACGTAAATTGATGAAAATTGACTGAAGCAACGCGGTTTCAGTTTCCGGAAAAAAAAATCTTAAAAAAAGTTTCGCTTCATCGCGCTCGAAGAAAATTAATAGCGGCGCCGCCGGGTTGAATTTCGCGCGGGCGCACAATGCCGCGAAATTTCCGTTAGTTCCGGGGGAATTAATTTAATTTAATGAGAACGAAATTAATAATGACGTTCCGAAAATTGTGCAGCGTTGTGAATACACCATGGGGAATGATATGATAAAGACAAAGATTTTTCAAGGGCCAATTTCGAGATCTTGCACTGAAAAGAGTTTAAATAATAATCAAGTCTAGATGATAGTTACTGTTTTAATGAAATAATTTCAAATTTTTCTCGTTTATTTGTATTATTTCATATTCATTACTAGTATTATACATAAATTTAAAGGGTTCTTGAAAACAAAAAATAATTCACATTTGAATTTCTATTTAAATCCTTTCAATTAGAAATATTTAAAAAAATATAAGATACTAAATATGTTTGGCCAAGATTGTATTAATAGTAATCAAACATAATAATAGCAATCGGTTACTAAACGATTACTAAATATATTTGGAATTAGCTCAACAATTTAATTAAAATTACCAATGCTTAATTATTATTAATCACTTGTTCATGTAGTCTATAAAGCAATTATTTACCAATTTCATTCTATACAAATATTTACAATAATATGATAATGCTGTAAATTATTGCAATTTATACATTATGTATTTTTTAACCATTGAACATCGCGGTAATTAAGCAAGCGCGTTCACATGAAACACTTAAAAATAGTCTCCACAAACAAATTCTTAAAAATTTATATATTATTTATCTATAGCTGCGTTATGACCGGAAAAGTAATTCGCGTAGTCGGTTGAATTTGAAAAAAGGTATATAAAAATCACACAAGTAAAATTTATAAAAAGCACTAAGATCCAGCTTGACTGTACAAGGCGTTCTTATTTCAATTTGTATGTATTACATTAACGGTCGAATATCTCCAATCTTAAAAATTTCCTAAGTTATGTGATTGAGTGATCATGGTTTCTAATATGACCATAATAGCGCAGCAACCGCATTAATAGGTTTCTCCGTAACGAAATAGTGCAAACGCTTGATGGAGTTTCCAAACGGCGCGGCGCGGCGGACCGACTTTGGGATTTCCTGCAGCGTCTCGTCCGGTTACCCCATAGAACCATTCAATCGCGCAGTTACTCGATTAACGGCACGCAGTCCGGAAAATTTCCGCGCGGTTGAGCTCCAAACTGGTAAGATGTAGTTTCATGGGGGCGTCGGCAGTCGGATAGAAGCCCGACCGCGAAGTTAGTTCTCCGACCGGGAAAGTTGCAGCCGGAGTTGCGTTCGTTAAGATATATATTACGAGCGCATCAGGTATCAACGCGAACCGCCCGCTTCCTTTACGTACAGCACCTTCGTCTCTCGGGTATATATACGTATATCCGAGAGCGTTTGCATAAAATTTCGCGTGCCATTTCCACGACGAGTGCCGCATTACGGTATATCAGATATCCTACGTCTAGAAGAGCAGAGCAGAGCAGAGCATCTCTGAGCGTTATCTAAGTATCAGTGTTTTCATTTATCGGGCAATATTTCATCTCATAAAATTAGTGATTACTGTTAACTGTAAAAGCGAATAAAATGTCCGAGAATTATTTCATTGATTTCTAGTTATATAATTTTTTTACATTATTTTGAATAAAACTTTTTCAAAGTATCATCTATATTTCTTCTAAAAATGGAGCAATTATTTAGATTTAAATACTATTTTACTTAAAAATTATTTACGGTAAACAATCTTATTTATTGTTCCGCAACAATTTTTTATCACTGGGCTATTTTTATGATATAAAAATGAAAAAGATATATAAAATTATTTGGATTTAAATACTATTTTACTTAAAATAGTATTTAAATAGTAAAATAGTATTTAAATCTAAATAATTTTATACATCTTTTTCATTTTTATTTTATTTAAAATAGTATTTAAATCTAAATAATTTTATATATCTTTTTCATTTTTATTTCATAAAAATAACCTAGTAATAAAAAATTGTTGCGAAACAATAAATATAATTGTTTACCGTAAATAATTGTTTTGTCTAAAAATTTTAGTTTTTTAATTTTCCTAAATTATATTCACAACATATGATAAATGTAGTCCAATATTGTACTGTACCAAATATTTCAATTTATTTTGTTTTCTATAAAAATCCAGATGTGCCGAAGGGTGTCTAGACCGTTCATGCTTTATCTCTGATCCTATGAAAACGTGCCATTTTCAGCGATACGTTTCTTGACACGTCAAGGAGAAAACGCTTCGATGGCGACGACGACGACGACGATGATTTTTGACGTCGGAAACGTTGGGAATAAAGATGAGAAAAGCTCTGTACCCTTCTCGCGCATTTCTAATAACGTCAGGTTGCGTTAAGGCTGCTTTACGATAAATTTGCATAATATACTGCACCCCGTTTTCATAACGAGCGTCGTAAAAGCGCACCGAGTAACCGCGTGGTTAACTTCGCGCATTTAGCTACATCGTATAAGTCATGCAATTTTATTCACTGCTTCGTGAAGAACATGACAAAGGTTTGACTGTATGTGAAGAGACTTAATCCCGAGAAGCCTTTATATAGATTGGATCATAATCAGATTTCGTTGAATAACCGTTATTCGTTTATCTTCTCTCGCACGAACGCGGCGAAATTGATGCCACGTAATTTCGTTTATTCGTATTATTCGATCGCCTCCTTCACCTTCAGAAATTCTAAACGCGGGGCATCGAGTAACTCCGAAATAACTCGGCTTCGCGAACTCGTAAGAAAACGGTAATACCTCGGAGAAATGAAAGGCTGAAAATCGGGATCCAAGTTTACGTCGAGGGATTAAACCGAGACTTACCCGCGGGAATTTAAGGGTAAACCAAGTTTCAATTTAACCGGAGCCACCGGAGATAGCGAGAGAGTACTATTTATGACAGTAGACTTCACCGACGATCGCGGCCAGAGTTATCGCCGTGAATATTCTGCAGGGCGAATATTGTTTTTGGCTTGTGCAATTTTGACGTGGTGATCAAATGCGGGATGCAATATATTATGGGTGATGGGCTGTTTGAAGTTGAGCTTAGAGTTACAACGCATAAACTTTCTAAATATAGAAAAGCAAGTAGAATAAATGTTAATATACGAAAGTTAAACCAGTCACTCACTTACTGCCAATGAGACGTGTACACAGAAAAAAATAACTATCAAATCAACAATTTTGTTTTATATATAAGCAAGAATATAAAATCTTCTTTGAAGAATTTGATAATCTTGATCAGACATAATTTGCTTACATGAAGAAACAAAATTTCTTTATGCTAGCAAATTATGCCTCTTTGAGATGATAAATACTTCCAAGGAGATTTTATATTCTTGCTTATATATGAAACAATGAATTGTTGATTTGATACTCATTTTTTTTCTGTGTGACGCACGTTCCAACAACGATCAAATATAAATAAAAAAATAATGTAATTCGAAATATCTCGAGGCTTAAAAATCGAAACTTATATATATTTTAGTGTCATAGTTCATGACCTTGCTTTAAGAAGCCGTAAGCTGTAAGGCCGTAAGAAATTGACCAACTATAGTCGATTATTCTTTTCACATTCAACTGTGATTGAACAATTTCTTACGGCCTTACGGCTTACGGCCTTACGGCTTACGGCCTCTTAAAGCAAGATTGTGAACCGATATTTATGTGAATTACGTACTTAACGCTAAATGCGACTATTTTGTCCTATAGTCATAACAGTGTAGTATGTTATCTTCATATTAGGCAAGTGAGCGCATTTAGCTAAATATGGCCCTTTGGCTCTTTGCCGATAACGTCGAATGCAATGACCATATTATGCAAAAATCAGTACTATGAGACTGTAATGGCGTTATATTTTCGGCATATAATTTTCGAGTATATATCAAGAGAAATTGATTCTTTTGTTTTAACCGCTCCATAAGTCGATTGATATAATTGGTAATTACATTTCCAAGTGCAATAATGTAACAGACAAGTCTGACAAATATTTCTGCTGTCTCGGAAAATTATACGTACACAGAAAAAAATGGCTAATCAACAATTCATTGCTTCATATATAAGCAAGAATATAAAATCTTCTTGAAAAAAATTGATAATCTTGATCAGACATAATTTGCTTACATGAAGAAACAAAATTTATTTATGTTAGCAAATTACGTCTCTTTGAGATTATAAATACTTCCAAGATTTTATATTCTTGCTTATATATGAAACAATGAATTGTTGATTTGATACTAATTTTTTTAGTGTATATACATGAAATCAAATCAACAATACATTGTTTCATATATAAGCAAGAATATAAAATCTTCTTAAAAAAAATTGATAATCTTGATCAGACATAATTTGCTTACATGAAGAAACAAAATTTATTTATGTTAGCAAATTATGTCTCTTTGAAATTATAAATACTTCCAAGGAAATTTTAAATTCTTGCGTATACATGAAACAATGAATTGTTGATTTGATTTATCATTTTTTTTCCTGTGAATATAATATACATGAAATAATGTCGATTGTCTTCTGTAATTTTTGTGCATTATTCATTAATTTTCACGATTCAAATGATGGCACCCGCTGGTGAAACTCGCTTATTACGTCGCACATTGTATACACGTCGGCATTAAAAACGTTCGGTCGCTGCAATCGTTACAAATATTCGAGGATAACGGCGCGAGGCAATAATTAATAATAGCAGGCTATATGGCGATCATAAATGTCCAGCTGGATAATTTCGTCCCCTCGAATGCATTGCGCCACGCCGACGGAGTCATAGGTTTATTTTTCTCTCGTCACGTGCTCTCTTTCTCTCTCTCTCTCTCTCGCGACGGTGCAGTAATAATAACAGCCGGTCAATCATCGTTACGCGCTTCCTCCCACGCAGCATTCGCTCTTTCACTGCTCTCGACGGTAAGAGATCGCAGTTAGAGATGCTTAACGCACAGTGTATAGAGTGCACGCACGTGTGTATTTATACACGCCAAAAATGCGTAGGGTCTATCGATTGAAACCATGACAAAACACTGATTCTTTGTTTTATTCATTAATCTTCTACTTAAAAATGGTTGTAATAGGTCAATAGGAAATTGATCTGTCGCGTGGTTGCAATTCAGACAAGAAAATTTACAAGAAGTCTGCGAGGCAGATTAAACAAAAAATAATAATAAAAACTATCATTTGTAAAATGTGATGTCATAAGTTACGAAATATTTGTAGTTAATATCTGTTTACAAGACGATTTGATTATGATTGATGATCCTGTTGTATGTATATCTGCATAAACTGGAAAAATATATTGAATTTCACTAACAATTTACTTTTTAATTTACTTTTTTATCGTTTTAATCTGTTCTACATGGCTGCGTCACATAATAATGGATTATTTGCTTCGTTGCATGTATCCCCGTCGGCGCAATGCGTTGCATAGAGAACGTTAATTTAAAACATAAAAAAAAAAAATACTAAAATTTCCTTTTCAGAGTCGCATAAAAGCCGCAACTATCAACGAGAGACCGCGTTTTAATGGAATACACACAACTTTGAAAACAGAATATGTTTTGCATATCTAGTGGAAAAAAAAAAATATCGGAAGATATCACCAATATTTCTATACAACAGCTATCCGTCACCTCAGTCGGTTCAAAAATATTAAAATTTAAACAGCACAGTCATGTGTACATATACATTATAAGTATCTCCAATTTCCAGGGTCTCGCAAATCCTCCCTTTTCGTATGATTCACTATGCGCCGGATTTGATTAGGTCATCGCTGACCATTAAGCCGAATCTGCCAATCTTCAAAGCGATATAGCCCGCGGCTCTGTTTACGTATATCCCGTGTACATATTCGAGCGGAGTAGATGCGCGGCCTCGAATTAGTCTCGAGGAAACCACGCCCTTACATAAACAGCGTAATTGCGGGGGCGTTCGCGCGAGCATAGCGTCAACGTTGCTCGGAGGGAAGGAGAGAGATAGATAGATAGAATGAGAGAATGAGGGGGAAGGGGGTCGCTTTTATCACCATTGTGACAAAACGACTTCACCGGGGGAAAGCAAGGAAAGAGGAAATTTTCCTGTCGCCCGGTATACGTATGCGCCTCGCTTTTCCGTCCCTCTCGTTTTATCCGGACCCGAATACGAGGACACGCTCACGCATGTGCGTGTACCGCATATACACACGACGATCTACGATTTTCTCCAGGGGCGCGAATATGAGAACACGTACACCCCCGTCCCCCCTTGTATCGTACGTGCTTGTCTACTGCGCGCCGTTCGTTCAGACTGAGAATTTTAACGACCGTACAGGCGGTGCGAAGTTTTCGTGCGTCTACTAATTGTGAGGATACCAAAGAAGAACGTTGCGGAGAGAGGGATTCATGTAATTAATTTAATTAATTAAATTAATTAAGTTCATGTTAACACTTATATCGGAATTAGCGACTCAATTCAATTTAAGGAACAGTTTAAGGATCAGCGCTTCATATTAACGTAAAGAGCTAAGCCTCTTATTTTTTACACGCCTCTCAGGAGTTAATCTATCTCAATTAATTAGAATAATTAAAAAAAATTAAAATGCTGCCATCAACTACTATTTTTTGCATTTTTTTTATGTTCATTTATTTTATGCTATATTTAGAAAATTCAAGATCAATCTATATTATCGGAAATGACGTCATCTGACGATTTTTTTCGAAGACAAAGGCAATCAGCCGTCCACGTCGCCTTCGTCACTCCCCATGATCGCACGATGTATCGGCTGTGTTACTACACGAAGGAAAACAGAAGAACAGTCGGGCGGCAGCCCTTGCTGACGCAAGGACGATCGAAGGGTTTCTCTCTCATTGACGTAGGATCCCCTCCCACTCGTATAAATCAAAATATGATTTTCGAGCTAATCCTTGCAAAGTACGACTCGCTTCTAATTTCCTGGGGTAATTTAACGACCTCACGTCAGTCTTCTTCATATTCATTTCTCCTGTAATGGGAGATATTTCCGTATGAAATTTTGTACGCGCTATAGGTACAACGTAATATATGCAGGCACTGACGTATCGATTTAGTACGTGTGTAATTATTCAAGGGATCACTCTGAGCGAAATATCGATTGTCTGAAACAAGATATTAATTCGACGCCAAAATTATAAATCAGCAATAATAAAAGTCAAAGAGCGGAAAGTGCAATGAAATAAAATCAATGTTTTCACAATGTATACATAATAACATGTTTACGAAGACCACAATTAAATATTGAGCAACAATTGCGTACATTAAGCGCGCATATTTTGAAAACTCTGTAAATATCACGTCTCAAAGTGCAACAAATATACCAAAGTGCGTAAACAATTTCATTTAAGAGAAACGAAGGTCGGTAACATTTGTTTATGTAAATTCCGTATACACGAGCGCAGACAGCCGGATGGCGAATACACTCATTTGTGCGCTCACGGCAATTACGCGCGTGGAAATGGAACGAAAATAGTATCTCGTGTGGTTCACGGCCTCCCTTCGAGCAAGCCAGGCCTTCAACCAGGCCAAGTATAATATGCGTCAGTGGAAAATTAAATAAAACTCCAGGCAGCATGGTGTGAACTCATAAATAACAATCGCCTACCCGTAGAACATCCAAGCCCCTGACATTGAATGTAATCTAATTGCACATGAGAGAAGTGTATCTATCATTTTTCATCGCAAATTTATATTACTTTAAAAATTCTAATTTCAAGTTAATTCGTAGATAGAATGATCTTTTTGATTGCAACAAAAAAGTAACAATAAAATGACGTGAGCTATTAAGCTTGGCTGATTATTTTTTTGTCGTTATTATTTATATTTGTCAATATTATATATTTAGTTTCGTCTTTTAATAATAATAAACGTACGTTTTTGCTCTTTGTTCGGATCATCTTCAGTATCTATTATTCTACCATTAATATTTTACAAAAGATTCTATTTAATTGTTATTAAATGCACAATTTCTCTGGGCTTAATAGTTCACGTCATTTCATTGTTTTTAAAATTTAACAAGCCTACGAATTTAATGTAATTTATTTAAAAATAGTAACATTTCTAGAAAATTTTACTTTACATATATAATTTTATTTTTTACGTTTTATAAAAATAAAAAAAATATTTTAACAAAATGGTGATATTCTGGAAATAAAATTCGTGCTCTAAAGGAGACTTCTAAAGGCTTGCACAATCTATTTAGCCTCATGGTCAAGGCAGCGAAGGCTCTACCGCTTTAGATATTCTACACGCAACCTGGAGATCCCACTGACGCGTGTCGTTCAATCGAGGTTTCCCTGCGCAACGGAACCACCCCCACCCCCCTCATGTTCTTTGCTCGTGCTGCGAACTAAAATATCACTTTCATCTTTCCGACAGTGAACCACCTTCGAGGCGACTTAAGTGCAACCCTCCGCAACGAAGTTACGCGGTTCCCTCCCTTCTCACATCGAGACGAGGCACGTCCGTTTTTCCACCCCCGTTTTCTGTTTTTCTTTTTTTTTCCGAGGGTGATCGCCTCTCGGCGGAGCGCTCTAAAAATTCGCAATAAAACGCACCGTGCAGTAGCAAGAGGGAGAGCGGACCCGCGGAAGATGCGAGACCATTCGTCGTTTTAAGAGGAATTTTATGAATCTGTAGATTGTACAACCAAACTCGTTCGTTCGATTGAAACATCTCTTGGCATTCTTGCCGGTTCGATAAAAATATTATCCTCGACGTCCGCGAAGCTTTTGTGCTTCAGGTATCATCGTTTATCGCTGAAGTGTTTTCTCTCTCTCTCTCTCTTTACGGGAAAGAACGTTTTTACTACGCGCATCAGGTATGGCATAAAACGGTGCCATTTTTTAATGGCGGCCGTCAAGCGAAATCGTGCTAATGCCGCAGGGAAAGAGAGAGAGGAAATTCAGACATTTCAGAGAGAATCACGGAACTTGTGGAGTTTCCTGCGGGGAATTGAAACGAAAATATTTTATGCCACCTACCGTCTTCTCTCATTTCTGCATAATGTGTTTCTTTGATAACATAAGAATTTCCGGAAACTCGGTTACAAAATATTAAATCCCACGTTAAGCTGCTGTTTGCTGTGTTTCGAGGTTACAAAGGGTAGAACTTTTCTGACCTTGAAACTTACGAAGCGTTAACGTTAATAACGAAGAGGGGAAACTGTCGCTCATTAATAGTTAAGTTTAACTGAACTATAAATAACTGCCTCCGACAGGAAAGCAGGGAATAAATAAAACAGATAATTATATCGTATAAAATATCAATCAAGAATTATAATAAAAAGTCATATTAATCAATCATCTTACTTTTAAAGCAATGTAAATACAGAAAAACAATTAGTATCAAATGAAAAATTCATTGTTTCATATATAAGCAAGAGTATAAAATTTTTTTGAAAGAATTTGGTAATCTGAAACAGACATAATTTGCTTATATGAAGTAATTTTGTTTGTAAGCAAATTATGTCTGTTTCAGATTAAATAAAAATTATCAAATTCTTTGTAGAATTTATATTCTTGCTTATGAAATGAATTGTTGATTTGATACTAATTTTTTTTTCTGTGAAGAAAAACGTATCTGCCTTGCAAATTTAAGTTCAAAATAATAACTCAAGATGTTATCCAATAAGCATATACGTTGCATCCCTAATTCATATGAATAATCATTAACATCTATTGTAAATTATGGCACTATGAACCCCTTTTTATCTTCCCATAATATATTATAGTAATAGCCTTATGTGTTGTACTATCTTACGTGCCGCATGCAAGTGAAATATACGCATGCTTTTTTGCATGATAATGTAAAAGTAAAATTTATAACACACTCGTATGTTAGAAAACCATTACATCCTGCGGAATTCATTGCCGCGTTTTGATTATTACTCTTATCACGTTCCATGCTGAGTGAATTATTGTTATTTCGCGTGAATTTATGTATGATAAGTCCGCACTCTAAATTTATGATATAAAGCAAAACAAATTTGCTATTTTAAAAAAAGTTTCTTCTTTTAGAATTAATTTAAGAATTAGATTATGATCACAAATTTAGAATCAGATTTTTCAAATAATTTGTATGAACAGCGTAAACAGATTTCAAATTTTCCAACAATCGGCTAATATTAATAGATGAATCGAAACTGCGGTGAGCAGAAAATAACATACATATTTCTAAATGTAACTCTCAATTATCAAAATGCAATTTTATCACTCTTCCAAGAAAATATTGATTCATAGTCGTTTAAAAGCAGTAGCAGCAGGTGCATTGCGATAAATCAAGTTAGAAGATAGAAACGGACATTAATACCAACGAGAGAAGATTTTTTCGATCCAGCTCAAAAGATAGACGCATAATTTTCGCAACGTGTCACACGGAGAGGGAGGGGCTTTGAAGATACCCTAACACGGATTCGTAACATCGAATCTGCCTATGCATCAGGATTACCAAGTCGGGGAGTACGAGGTGAGCCGCGCGAGCACGGGAGTCATTGTTTTCAGGAGGCGATAATCGTGATTCATAGCTATTCCGGACAATTCGTCCATTGCGAATGAACCGACATTATTCGTTTAAGAGTCGGGGCATCTCGCGTCTCGCGTTGTTCTCCGCCCGATTTCTAATATCCTTTTCACGCTCCACTTCTTGCCGGCTGGTCGCCAACGCGTTTCCTTTGTCAGAGCTACGTTAAAGTGTTGGTCCATGGTAATTAAGGAGACCTCCGGACAAGGACCGGAGCCAAAGTCGATCGTCGGGGTTAACGAGGGGTTCGTCACGGCGGCAAGCTTCAAGCCGGATTTTGCAAGCCAAGGTAAACTCAACCGGCTAATTCGGATCGACTAGTCGGTATAAACGACGATGGTTACTGTGGTCACATGGGCCAGAGAAATGGGGGGAAGAGGAGGGAGGATGCTAGACGGAAGCTTTCCTCTCCGTTTAAAATACCGCGGTTATCTGGCTTCTCTAATTCCACGTTATATCCGGATTAAGTAATCCGGAACTATATTTGCTGAATATCCGGTGATCTACCGAATCACCTTTGGCTCCATGTATTTTTAGATAAATACAGAGTTCGGTTAGGTCTGATTGCACAGACAATTAATGTTAAGCTTGAAAAATATTTAACTGTAAAGCATCCAACACGAAAATTTGGTTTAGAGTTCAGCCAAAAGATTTGAACATATTTGTATGTTTAATCTATTTGAATAATTCAAAGGAAAAAGAAAAAACATTTAATTCGAATAGTAAAGAAGATGGGAAAACGCAGTATGCAGTGGAAAAGAGCAGTTTTTCACGAGTCTTTTCTAAATTAACATGTCAAAAAGTTTAAGTTCAAACTACAATAATCTCGAACGTTCGGATTTGAAGTGAGTTTCAGACATACCTTCGGTTTGGAAAGTTCAAACTATTGACGTTCGATCTGTCCGAACTATTCAATCACCTGACGTTTCCGAGCACTTAATTTAATGCTTAATTATCGATTTTAACATATATAGGAAATTAAATTGCACCACGAACTGTCACGGACACGTGAAACCATTTTAGAATGTTATACTCCAATGTATATCTCTTGTTTAAAATGACAATTTGTTTATTAAATCGTCTATTAAATTTTTTATCTCATAATTGGAATAAGAATGCACTTTCCCATCATTATGGAGGAGACAAGATCTCTGAATCATCCGTGATACAGTCCCTTTAATTTGAAACTCAAGGCCTTGACAGGGAGGATTAGATTGAACTTTGACCAACCACCGACCTTTAATTTCCTCCTAGACTTCTTAATTGCATCCTCGGCCGCGTAACGTGCATTTAGCTCAATGGAATTGAGCTATGAAAGCGGACTCGGTCGGGGGATCTCTAATTCGAGGGGAAATCGCGTATGTCAGCCCAGACATGAAAAGAGTTGCATCTGCGCTTCAGTCCCGAGAAAAAAAGGTCCGACGGCCGCATTAGCGATTCATGAAAGTCAAACATCACCATCCAATCGCCGTCTATGTTTAATCTATCCAATCTGTTTGCTTTAATCCCTTATGCTTTTGAAACAGTCGTTAGATTATTGGGAAATTTATATAATATAAAAATTCAATAAAATAGTTTGTATAAAATACCAAATTTTTTAGAGCATTATTTAAATAATGCAAAATAAGATTGTCTAAAAAAACTAAAATATGTTATATAGCAAATAAAATTTTATTCTGATAGGGTCAATGTATCATGAATAAAAATTGAGATTCTAGAGAAGTGACGCTGATCGATATGGAAATTCGACAGAGAATCGAGAAAAGTTTGACGTTTCGAAGTTTACAAACGAAGGGAAACACGATTTTGAATCTTTTGAAGCGAAACGGAGAGGACACACTCTAAATTTGGTAAAACTTGAATGTGTTAAAGTTATACAATTGATGAAATTTTGATATATCAAAACTGATAAGTAGATAACGTCAAAGAGCCTTCTACTATTCCGGTACGACAGCTTTTTCCACGTTAACATAGTCGAGTAGTTTGTACGAACTAAAGGTGACAGTAAGCATCTCGACGTACGGCTAGACTTCAATTAAAAAAATTAGTCGCACCTTTGGGGCGGATGAGAGGAACGTACGCGAAGATCCATGCCAACAGCACGCCCAAGGGCGCTTTAATTTAAAACCGACTGTTGTATATCCAGCCTGCGCCTGCAGCGCTCGGGACAGGACGTTAATCCAATTCGTGCCGCCTTTAATCCTTCGACGCGCCCGCGAGCGAGTGGTTCGCGCACACCCGAGTTTTCAGATTGAATTTTCAAGGTAACCGCAAATCCCGCTCTGCTGCCTGGCCCGGGATACTATTTCTCCCTTTCTTCTGCCGCCAATTGGGAGATTCATGAAACAGCCACTCGTTGCCCTCGAGAAAAAGCACGTAGGCAGAGTAAATAAATCTCGATGCGCGTCTTAAGGTATCTAGCACGTTCATACATTGTACGGGGGATTTAGAGGGATATGTAAATTATTCCTAGTGTCTTCAAATACTAGAGTTTGTTGAACCTTGATAGAATGAGTATTATAACAGTTGCGAGGCATAACGTCACGTAATAGGTCGAAATAATTAAGAAAACGTAATCTCTAAAAATAACAGTAATTATAAAATAACTCTAACCATCACATAATACTACACAGGAAAAAAAATGACTGCCAAATTAACAATTCATTGTTTCATATATAAGCAAGAATATAAAATCTTCTTGGAAGAATTTCATAATCTTGATCAGACATAATTTGCTTACATGAAGAAACAAAATTTCTTTATGTTAGCAAATTATGTCTCTTTGAATATAAATATACTTCCAAGGAGATTTTATATTCTTGCTTACATATGAAACAATGAATTGTTGATTTGATACTAATTTTTTTCTGTGTAGTAAGAAGACAAAGTTCAATATAATGGTAGAAGACCTAATTTAATATAATTGCAAGTTTATACGACTCGCTACTATCGCTAGTATTATTATTCATCAATATCGTCATAGCAAATTGACTGACCAAAGCATCAGTTACTTCAGCTCGCTACACGTAGGTCGTTCTTTTACTTGTGTGACAGGAAAATAGGTGTGGCGTGGCGTTAATATATTGTTTGCGCGGACGAATAATTGCCAATATCTCGCACGAAAGTCTAGTAACCTACATTTTCTAATACTCGGACTCGCGAGAAGTGAATTTTTCTTCTCGACAACGAAAGCAGATTAAGTCCGGGTTAACCCAACGCGTGCGATTTACCCTCTTTCCACTAACTAGACGAGCGTTATATATATATATGTGACGAATTATGAAGGGAAATGTTGAATTTTTAATTTTCCTCATCCAGATTCTATTCTCCAACTCATCCTGTATGTAGTACAGAGCAAAATTTAATTTTTAACCTACTTTGCAGATTAACTGACGCTTTAAAAGCTTTAAGTTTAATTATTTCTAAGAAACGTAAATATTTCTAAGAGAACATTTAAAATGCTTAACGTTTATTACTCTTTATGTGAAAATGGTTAAAGTAAAGTTCAAATTCATATACTCGCTTTAATACTTGATACAATGTTCAATTGTAGCGTATAAAGAATATTAATTATTCACATAAAACAATCGTCAAAAAAAATAGATTCTACTTGGAAATATTTTAATTTTCAAGTCAATTATCTCGGCTTGTGTTAAATGTTGGTTTCGTATTGCATAATACAATTGTGTTCACGTGTGCAACGAATGCTAACGAGCGTGGTATGTTGAAAACGCGTCAGCGCGAGAGAACCTGGTGTGATACATACGTTTCCGCGCTTAATTTGTAACGCGATCCTGACGTGAAGCGAAACACGACTTTCGGAGAACGCATTACGCGCGACTGCAAAGCCGCGTCGTGAATTTCACGACGCCAGACACGTTCAACTCTAGTTTACTCGCTGTAGAAGGTGCCTCGCGATATCATGTCACATATTATGGGATTTGATCCCTGGAATAATTTCAAATTAAAATATTATATTACCCCACAATTTTGAATAATTATGCAATTATGGTAAATGCAATTTTAGAAGATACCCCCGTGGGAACAAAACTTAATAAAAAATGGGGTTGATTCCATACCAATGCTTTGTCAATTTTCGTGTAGGATCGTATCGCGTTATTATTTTCATTTTATATCATACGTTTGTGTTTGTAAGATGTTTTAAGGATGTATCGGACATATCCCTGCAAAGTAAATAAATTTAGAAATGTGTTTAATATTAACACTTCAAACAAACTATGTACATATGAAAGTTGTGTGAATAAGATTATATTTTTGTTTAATACCAAATTTATAGTTTATTTAGTCTTTTATTAAAAATTAAATTATTTTTACATTAAAAAAAATCTCGATTTTTTGTGTAAATACTTTTAAGTATTCAAGATAATTTGCACAAAGTTTTATTGTAACTGTCTGTTTAGTTATTTTGTAAATAAATAAAAAAATGTTTATTTTACAAAACTGATCTCTGCATCGCAATGAAACTTTACATAAATCATCTTGAATATTTAAAGTACTTACACACAAAAAAAAAATCAAAATTTTCTCATTATTTCTTATTTCATTATTAATTATATTTTCATTAGAGCACATGTCTACTTCTTATTGAAATAATTTTTTATCCAGATAAAAAATCGTCGCCAAATTTTTTCTACTACTTTCAAGTGCAATGTAAAACAACTTATAATTATTTCATAATCTTCTTAATGTTTTGAGAAATGTCCAATACATCCTTAAACTCTTCTAATACTTGAGATATTCAAATTCACGAGTTTCCCATCGCCTTGATCGGGGAGAAAGCCTTTTCACCGCATAACGGGCCGCAATGAGGACGCGCCGTCAGAGATCCTAGAGGTGGAGACACTAGAAAAATAAGAGTGGAAACGTAATATAGACACGCTTTGTGCGGCCGAGTCCACTCAGACCGGCGCGCTTCCTTTCCACCCCCTTACTCTCGACCTTTTCTTATAACACGGTCCCCCCCTACCCTCTCTCTATCGCCCACTTTCGGCTTCATCGCCAACAATGACACTATAGAAAACCGCGGGGTATAATATGGGCTGCACGCAGGACCGCCGTAGACGAAATCGATTTCACTCGTGGCCCACGCCGCAAAACGCTTCCCCGATATCCCTATCCCTCACGCGTACTCCTCCTCCCTCGCTCAAGCCGCACACCACCTTTGATTCAGCGAAATTCGAGACGTCTTTCTACGCCACTCTACCATTGTTTCACGTGGGAAGAGATGCGTATAAGGGGAACGGAGGAGGGAGTTTATCGAGAAATTCGAAACGTCCTCTTCTTCCACTTCCTCTCTCTTTCTCTCTTCCTTCCCTCCCTCCTCCATCGCGCCCTTATATACATCCTCCTCCTGTCGAACTCGACAACGGGGGATCCACCGATATCGAATTTCGATCGATACATTCAAAACTTTTTACGTTCAATAGAATTCGTAGGGAAAAAATTTATTCGATATCGATCTCGCCATTCAACTCGGCACATTTCAATCGCATTTCTTAAATCTTTCGAGAGATAAGAAATTGTTCTTGTCAAAATTCTTGGCTCGAGATATTTAAATATAACGAATCGCACATTTAAACATAATTACGAGTGCTTAATTCTCATTTCACATTGAATGATATTGAACGAAAATTCGACTATTAAACGAATTAATTATTTTTGAGAAATTCTAAAGAAAATTAATTTTTTCTATCTGCATATTAAAATTAATTTGTTCAATTTTTTTAATAATTTCCTTAAAACTATTTTTCCTATTCTTATATCTAATTATCAGGATTTAAAAGTGTAGTTAAAGTTAATCGACTTTGGCAAAAGTAATTTTTAGAAAAATTTGCCCATTAAGAGAATTAATCAATTTTGAGAAATTCTAAAGAAAATTAATTTTTCTAATCTGCATATTAAAATTAATTTCTGTTCAATTTTTTTAATAATTTCCCTAAAATTATTTTTTCCTATTCTTACATTTAATTATCAGGATTTAAAAGTATAGTCAAAGTTAATCGACTTTGGCAAAAGTAATTTTTAGAAAAATTTGCCCATTAAAAGAATTAATCAATTTTGAGAAATTCTAAAGAAAATTAATTTTTCTATCTGCATATTAACATTAATTTGTTGTGTCCAATTTTTAACTTTTGCAATAATCTCCCTAAAACTATTTTTTCTTTCTTTTATCTAGCTGTCAGAATTGGAAAGTGTAGTTAAAGTTAATCGACTTTGGTAAAAGTAATTTTTAGAAAAAAAAAATCCAGAGTGAGAGAAGCCATAATGAAATCAAACTACCGCATTTAGCGGTGAATGCGGTGCTAAAGGCGGAGTTACGTGGCTGCGAGTGGCTGATTCGCGTGCTACGGTAAGATGCTGCACCTGGGACTTTGCACCGTATTGCAGGCACGTCGTTCTCCGTGGAAGCAGAGGTGGTTTCAGTGGTACTTTAAGTGTCACGATGAATCGACCGTTTTCACTCTGGATCGCTCTGGACGGGTGAACAAGCGAACATTGTCGGAGAGAACGCCACGAGTAAAGCGATTAAACGAGGATCGTATGTCGTGTAATACATATACCATTACGTATGCTCGAGTATATCTTCTCGTGTCGCGCGTTACTACAACCGCGTAATGCGTATTATCATATGGGTTAGACAGATGATCGATACCGTTTATTACAGAGATCTAATGCGTTAAAAATCTGAAATTAAGTACACAAGATTCCGCGGCAAAGAAACAAAAAACTGAGAAGATATCTTAATCAAATAATTTGAAAGTGTCACAATGTTTAAAGTTTCAAGGTAATGTCAATATGCGATACAAGCACAGAAAAAGTAAAAAAAAAAAAATAAACCTTCGCAATATTATCGCACGATAACATGAACGGGCTTAGAGATTCTTGCCAAGATTATAGTGTCCCTGACATCAGTCTCGAAAATACTTGAACGTCTGCCAACGTCATCCATAAAGATTTTCGGGATCAAAGCAATTTCAAACTAGAACGAATTTCGCATTGACAACTGACGCGACGACGGTTGCAGCGCAGATGGTTGCGACGCAAAATAAAAGAAAATAGTTTATAATATTTTGTTATCTCTGAGTAAATAAAGTACTTACTTATTTAGCGAATAAAAAACTTTCCAAGAGGAACAATGGCTTACCTGTAACAAAAAGCATTAAAAATTTATTATAATAATAATAAATCGTAATAAATAATAATTATAATAATAAATCGCAAATTTTTATTATTTAAAAATACTAATTAAAAGTGAAAATCATTTTTACATAATTTTCACATAATAGATTCTTAGAACTGAGAGAGTCTAAGAAGTCTTTCTTAAGAAGCCTTTCTTAAGAAGCTTTTCTTAAGAAGTTTCTTAGCCTGTGATACTCACTGCCGGGTATATATTAATAGATAACATATTGATCACAAAGCATCTTGTTTACGTCTACCGTTATATCTTTCGCGGTAGAGATCACGCTCGATTAGAACGTTATCGCAAACATTCTAAGCGTGGAAAGGGGTTAATGTTCGCGATAAAAAGTCTCAAGACATTTTATGGGGGAAAAAACACGTAAGACAGATTGCGTCGAAGGAAAGGCAGCTCTCGTCGAAAAGAACGATGAATATCTCAAGACGCTTCGAGACGACAAGTCGACATTACTGATATAAAAGAAATGTGGAAGAAGAAAAAACCAAGGGCAGTTATTTTTAACTCTCGCTTGTTACGTATGACATCTGGGTAAAATTACGGGTAAAATCTCGATCCAATACTGATATTTTATAAAATATCTCAGAGTGTATTTAATTGTAGTGAATATATTTTAGATGTATAAATCTAAAATTAATCTAATTTATTTATTTCTAATAAATTATTTTTAATTCAAGATTCAAAGATATCTAAATTATATTTATATTTAAACTTGTATTTATATCTAAACCTGAGAGAAAGAGAGAGATCTGTTCAAAATCCTTCGTAATTTTTTTATAAAAAAAAATCACTTATTTTTAATATTTAAATTACAAAGAAAAAACTAACTAAAACTTTAATATTATTCTAAATTCTCATCAATTTAATGCAACTACTGCAAACCTTCATTTTACGATTAATTATATAATTCACAGTTCGAAATTTTGAAAGTCAAAGGTCGTGCTTATCGAATCTCTCACAACTAAAAATGTATTCTTTTAGTTATATCCAATTGTAATCTATCTTTGACGTAACATAGGTAATTGTATTACGCCATGGTGTTTTCTCGGCAATACATAAAGGGGAAACTAGGAAGGTCCTTTCCTAGAACGTATGAACCATAAGAGACCTCTCTCTCTCTCTCTCCGCGCAACGACACGATATCCCTTCGTCCTTTACGACGTAGGGTGTTGTCCTCCCAAAGTCTCCGCGATGCCGAGGACGACGAACAGGAAGGAAGAACGGAAGGAAAGCACACAAAACGACCGGGCGGCCAACCAAAGGACAGCGGGATATCAGACAGGACCGTCGTGTGCCTTCTTCCTGCGACACGAGGTATTGATCCTGTTTGCCACGCGGCTTTAGTATTCGGCGCGCAAACTTTCGTGAAAACGTGTCCCGCATGCCCGCGGCGCCCCATAATTGTAGATTCAAAGGATATAATTCGAAAGAGAGACAGAGAGGGATGAGCGGTAGGGGGGAGGGGGAGAGATGGAAGAGGGATGGAAGAGGCGCCCCACGGTCCCCCGGGATTTGATGCACTATAGAGTGAAAGGGGGCAAAACCTGAAGGGCGGCCTTCGGCCTTTTAATGAAGTGAAAATTGCCCGTAATTTTTTCTTCATCAGATATCTGATTTACTTCCAACACTAATAACATCCACTCAGTCTCGTGACATTATCTACAAAAATCAAACGTAACTTCTTATTTATAAGATTTTATATATAGAGATAATAATTTATTCGTGTTTTTTTTTTATCAATAGAGATACCCAACTCTTAAGATATAATGAAAAATAATGAGAGAAAGGAAATTATAAAAAGTAGAGAGCAATTGTACCATTTGTGAGATAAATTATCCAATTTTTAATATAATCCATCACTCAAAATAAAATAATTCAAATAGGATGGATTTGAAATGTTTTGAAAATAAAACTACGAAAAAAACAGATCTTTAGCGTATAAAGTTTCGAGATATTTACTACTAAAATACGCAATGAATGTAATCTCGTCTGATCTAATCTCGGTATTTGTATTTGAAAAGCTCAGTGGTAAGACAAGACAGATGTTTTCTACCAGGAGAGAAAGACGTGCCTTCTCTCATCATTGCCGGGAAGATTGCGCCCATTCGAACGATGGGTTTCCCTAATTCTTAATTCGTGCTCGTTTCCAAGGATACAAGGTTCGGAATGCTCTCCGGCGGAAGATCTCCCACTTGTGCCGTGCCCCGGAAAGAAGGATTATCGTACTGTAATTAACGTCGACGCCGCGAGGGCCGTCGGGACCTTATTGGCCGATGATCCGATAATACGCGCGGTAAACCGTAAAAGTAACGGGTCCTTACGTTCGCAGATCGAATTTCTTTCTCTCTCTCTCTCTCGAGTTTGCCACGGACCACCGCTTTTCTTTTCCCCCCCAAGTTAGAGAAACGTCGAGAAGGCACGAAGAAACTTTCTCGAATAAATCGATTAGGATATCAGATAACAGCGCCGTGACAGGGGAAGAAAAGTAATGTAACAAAAAGAAAGATACGTTAGAATTCTTTATGATAGACACTTTGACAAATAATGATAAAAATGGTGGCTATTAATAATAAAACATTACGAAACAAAAAATACTTCCAATATATGAACTTATTCATCTAACGCACGTGTTGAAACGTTTGAATTATTGCCGAAGAGAAAAGAAAATATAGAAATGTAAACGTAGATGAAATATTAAAATTGTACATTTTTTGTACAAAAAATATAGAAATTAATTAAATTATTTGTATACACAGTTTGCGAATGATTCAATTATCCTAATAGAACCCGAATAATTATATTTAATTCGTCAAACAAGGGAGCACATTAATTTTCGCGAAAGTTTGCTTCTGTCAGAATTACGTGAATATGGACGGTGAAAATTATCTCTCGCGGAAGTACATCATATTCCTATTCATTAAGCTATTTCCTATTAATTAAACATTAGCGTACGTATCCGCGGGATCTCACAGACCAATTCGGAACAAACGCAGTAAAATATTTACTATTTCTAACACAATTTGCCGTTTGCTATTTCTAAGAAAACTTCCAATATATGAACTTATTCATCTAACGCATGTGTTGAAACGTTTGAATTATTGCCGTAGAGAAAAGAAATTATTCCAAACCGATTTCCATTACTAATTAATTAACCAAATTCGAGATCGATATATTAGGACATTCAACAACTGCTGGTTTTCTTTGTTTTTTTAATTCCGCGTCTAAAATTCCTTTTTTCTAAAATTCTAATTGTTTTGTAATTAGAAATAAATAAAAAAATAAAACACAAACCCGATGTGCTTCCCTCCCATTTGCAGAAATAAAGATATCCGGATGCCCGGATAAGGGTTAATAAAAGACCTCACTTGCGTTTGGGAAAGTGCGGAAGTCGCGTTCACACGGGCGCGGGCGTTCAGATTGCACAACGTAGACGAAACACACGTGCAGTCCGGTTCGTATTTGTTTGTTTTTGTGTTGCCTTTAACGCAACGTGTATCTGAGCCACAGTGGACAGATAAGGCCGGGTTTGTGACAACGATATCTCGGGCTTTGTGCCAGGTTTCGGTTGCATCCATAGAACCCAAGAGACGAGGACAAAGAAGACGCGTAAAAACACGTGGGAACGGAATTTATGATGGCGAAAGAAAAAAAGCGGCAGAAATTTTCGATAATCAAAAATTCCGTCAAAAAAACGTTCTGACATCCTCCTTTGTTAAGTGTGTGTGTGTGTGTAATTTCTATTTTATAACAAAAACTATATATGCAGATGCAAATGTGAAAAGCGGTTAGTCGTACATATGTTAAGTCATATTTATTTTCCAATTCGTTTTTTTTTTATTCAAGAAAAGTGTAACTGAACAAAGAAACTGAATAAAAATGCTCAAATTTTATAAAATGGTAGCCTTCATAAGAATTTTATTTTTCGTGCAAATTTTTATCCTAATTTTTTTATAAACAGAAATAATAAGTACACAATAATGATTCTAATTCCATATAAAGAAAAACAACACATGTACTTATAAAAAAAAATTTGTGTTGATATTCCTAATAGTTTTCCAAAAATTCATCCAAATAAAAAAAAATGGTTTCAAGAAAAATGATTTTAAAGCTTCAAGTATACTTTTTTTGTATATAGCATGCGATTTATAACATTGTCAAATCATCAAATATCAACGAAATATCACTTGATCAATGCATTTTAAAAACTTCAAATATTAAAAATATATAAATTTAGAGAAGTTTAGACCGTTAATATATAAATATAAATTGAAATGAATTGCCTTCTACGGTCATAGCTGGATCTTATTGCTTTATATTTATTTGTGTGATTTTTATATACAATCTTCAAATTCACCCGAATGTGCGCCGAATTGGTTTTCCGGTCGTAACACAGCCGTAAGGCGAATAAGAATAAGTAATATCACATTGCTTAAATTGATAAACTTTAAAATCAATTTAATAACGTATGATGCCGACTCGCATCCAGATGTTAAACCCCAAGTAAATATAAAGCAATAAGATCCAGCTATGACCATAGAAGGCAATTCATTTCAATTTATATTTAAAAGTATAGTTTTAAAAATTCGATTTTTCTGACCTTTCAAAACAGAATATTCCCTTAAGTTCTTCTTTCTCTGAACAATTTTTCAAATCGAGTAATGGTCTATCGAAGCGACAGTGTAAAAATCGCTTCGAGTGGTGACGATAACAGATTTCATTCCAATTAGAATCGGACAATGACAAGCGGGCGTTGTGATTGGACAGCCGGCTCGATGAGAGGTCGCCGGAAGGATTTATGATGTCCAGGTTATCGAACCTGGTCCTTTGACGGATGATGTAGGACGACAGACCGGGATTTTCCACGGAGGCATTTCTCACGCGCTCTTTTCCATTGAAAAATCCACGAGCGTCGTTCGTTGTAACGACGGCATTAGCGAAGTCGGAGAACGGTAAGAATCACGTCGCACGAAGATATCGTTTCTAGTAAGATCATAGAATAAGTTGGAATAGCTTGTGTCTGAGCAGCTTGCGGAAGTTTCCCTCGAGATTTCCTGATTGACTTTGCGCGCTACTTGGCCAAGAAATTCGGAGGGACGTGTGATCCTATGGGAAACACACTTCCTTGATCAGACTCGCTAATTTTGGCAGGTGGTCCTTCCGTGGAAGTCCGAGCCGAGCTGAGCAAACATTGACTCTGTCCGGGGATAAACACTCTACCGACTGCATTTCTCTTTTATAAAGTCGTAAGGAGAAGCGAGGAAGAAGCGAGGCGAGAGCGAAGCGAAGAAGCCGTTACGGACCTTTATCGCGGGGAAAGCTTCTCACATAAAGTAAATTTTATCTTTTGGTACCCGGGGTCTGCCATCTCTTAAGAGAGGGCACAATCTTCCTTTAAATTTCTGAAAATCGCGCGCTACTACCTTTCCATCTCTTCCCTCTCCTCTCTATTTCGACAGAAGGAAGTTATTATAATTAGGCAAAGGTACGGAGGCACGTCGCATTTACGTTCCCCCGGAAGTAAATTTTTTTTTTAACGATCGCAATTACGGGCGTGGGACTAGTCGGGAGAAACGGTCGGACGTCGTGGAGGATCGCAAAAAGCGAGACGGGAAAAGAAAGAGGGAGAGAAATGCAGCAAAAGTGGTGCTCGTTTTAAGAACGTCGAAGCAGGCGAAACGCATCTCTCGAGTCGAATGCCTGGGAAAAGAAAAATTTAATTTCCCCATTCGCGGCCTGCCATTTCGTCGCCTGGATGGCTGGTGATAATTACATGGTCGCTGCGCTTCCTCTTTAGCCTGACGATACGAACAAAAGGCAAGAAAAAACACACTTCAATAAATGACGTTGTCGCTGATCGTGAGAATTCACTCACAGGAAAAATGTGCCTAAGAGCGCGTCCTCCGTCTGAATTTCCGCTCGCGCTTCTTTTCCGCGAAAAAAAGGCAAGAGAGAAATTGCGTCTAGAAAGCGGAGAAAATTAAGTATTACGAAAAACGAAATTACGACGTCTAAAGGCACGAGAGTAACAGGAAGTTAAATTAATAGAGTTAGCTAGCGGTGTCGGATAAAAAAAAAAAACGTTCTAAGTGACGCTCCCTATTGTCGTCACATGCAGCGTTAAATATGATTTTTCTCATTTTCATAGTAACGTTGAATATATATAGGCAAATAAAATTCAGAATTAATTATTTTATAAATTACTGTAATTGTGAATAAACGCAATATCCAAGAAAGGCTAATGAGAGTTAAATGCGGTTATTAATGCAACAGTTACAATTACTCTTACAGCATTTATTGAACGTAAATTTGATTAAGTTTAAATTACGAACGTTTGTGAATAAATAATTATAAATTTTAAAATGAGCTCATAAAATCAAAAGGAAATATTTACACGTGTTACTTTTACAGTAATTAATATAAATTTTAAGTGAATAAACATCTAATTAAGTTTTTAACATATTTAAATAATTCGAATCGAGAGAGATACTGAAAATGACGGAAAAATGTAAATACATTTCCATATCGTGATAGGCTATTACGAGAATTTCAAAGGCGGGCACGAACAGACAAGTGGCTGAAACTTTAATTTGTCCAGTCAGCCACTCGGAAACAGTACCATAGTCGTTGACACACGCATACATGCGCGCTGCGGTGCGGAGGATAAGGAATAGAAGGTAGTCGGTAACTGGCGTAGGTAGAGTCCCGACTGAGAACGACACCGGAATCGCGAGATTTCCTGGCGCTGCTCGAGTTACACGCGCTTTGTCTCGCTTTAAATCCAAGTAGTTAGTGTCATGTTATGGCAAACCGGCACCACCGCCGCGGGCCAATTGTGCCATTTGTGCATCTTAAGTGTACGCACAGCTGTGCCTCTCACCTTTCCCTTCCTGCCCAAAGCGAGCTAGTTGCATACGGGAACACTTTGACTAGCAGTTTCCTCCAGTGAATTAGAACTTATTTAATTAGAAAATATTTAATTAATAACGTTTAAGAAAAGTTTCCTATTCAAGACGTGTAAATGTTAAAATTATCATCCGCCAATTATTTTTGCTTTTATATTACCCATTTTCCTTTTTCTCCGTAAATCAAAATTACTGATTTTTATGCTTTATCAAATAATTATACTTTTTTGAAGTAGATACCATTGCATTACATTATTTTTTCCCGTAAGTACTAACCTTCGTCTATTTAAAACTAAAACTTTTCTGTTATATGTATAAAGTTATAAATTTTTTAGTTTAACAACAAATTTTGTCGATTCTGCCTCAAATTCGGGCTCATACAAAAAAGTGAAAAACATTTCGGGTCAAACAATTATAAAATCGTATTCTGGAATGTTGGAAGAATATATCAGAATTTTTTTAGATTTTCTAGAACCCAAAAACTCTTTTAAAAACACGTGGACACTAACAACCTCCGGTGTCCAAGTAAGCAGTAAAAACAACGGTGTTCTCGAAGGATTAATTAAATTATTATCGCATGACATATAATTGTTTTCGATCCAAGAACTATTGGAACTATAAATACCTATTTTATTTAAATTGAAATAACATGCATTATCAGCAGATAATGAAACTGAGCAAAAATATTGTGTGCGAAGCGAACTTTTTTGGTCCGCGCCAAGAATGACCTACGGGAAAATTTAACCATGTGTCCGGTGCGCCTTGAAACCGCGCTATCTCTTGAATAATACCTGCGATAAATTATTGCGACCGTCATTAATCGCACGACAAAATTGCGCCTGGCTGCTCTTCGGGGATTTCGACGGGCCGACCCCTGACTCGGCTCGATTTGCACGGCAATGTGAGCGATACGCGCGAGCTTTCGGCTCCGATGCTCACAAGTACAATTACGCCCCTATAAATCACGCGATCGATAGGAATGAGGGTGCTCGATAATGTTTTTAATTGCAATACATTTCCGCTGAGGTAATTTATCGTGCATTGATAGGGTAATGGGCTAATAATAAATGTCTTCGTACACAGAAAAAAAATTAGTATCAAATCAACAATTCATTGTTTCATATATAAGCAAGAATATAAAATCTCCTTGGAAGTATTTATAATCTCAAAGAGACATAATTTGCTAACATTAAGAAATTTTGTTTCTTCATGCAAATTATGTCTGATCAAGATTATCAAATTCTACCAAGAAGATTTGATATTCTTGCTTATATATGAAACAATGAATTGATTTGATAGTCATTTTTTTCTGTGTATATGAGGTATCATTACATTAGCTATTAACTGATCTAAAAATGCTCACAGATTTGATAAAATTTTATTTAAATATGAAAAAATAGAATACACTATGTGAAAAAAAGTATACTTAACTAATTAGTAAGTCTTCTATATTATTATATTCCAAGCACATTATATTTTAATTAATTATCCTACTGTGGGATAAGAGAAAATAAGATAAAAAAATATTTAAAGAAAAAATATAAAAAATTCGCTGCTGTTATTCAAATGCTATTAACATTTGCATTCAAAAATATAAAGCGATAGAGAAGATCATGATAAAAGTTGATATAAATCTGCGATAAAAATAATAAAACGTTCCCGATTTGTAATACGCGAGAGATAAAAATACAAATTGAATTGTACATGAATCAACAGTTGCAATTTCATAATCGTAGATCATCAATCTATTAGAATATCATCACAATAATTCTCTGAAAGAAATAACAAGCATTAACATAATGTATGAACGCACGTGTAATTTATTTTTCGCGTTTATTGGGGTGTTGTATATTTAATTTAATTCCCGCTCAGTGATCGCAAATTCATTATTTGCACGTGCTGCAAAATGCGAGAATCATTTTCGTGGATTTCCGCAATCCGATCCCGATGAGCAACCGTTAAATACGACCGCTCGTAATGAGGTGCATATACCAAAGTTCATTACCGAATCCGGGAAAGTTACATCGCGAGTACGAAAAGCAAAGCTCGCATTTCTTCATCAAGGGTCTGCTTGGATAGAACCGGGAATCAGGCAGTATTTCACTTGTACCGAAACTGTTTGAATAATTTCGAAAGAGCAACCGAGACTCGAAATAATTCAGTTCGCACCGGCAATGGAATAACGGGCCGAATTCTCGTTTATGTCGCGCGTATTTTCGAACGAACAGCTTTGTAATTACATCGATGGTAACGTATTCCACTCGGAGAGAATGCGCCATGGTGCTACGGGGGCTGCTGCGGGGGCGCGTAATTTACGCGATATGAAAAATGCTTTATTTAGCTCGACGGACGCGTATACGATTGTACCGAGTGGCCATTAATAATTCATAGCGCACGCAGGTTCCGTAAATACTCGCGATGCCGTAGTCTCGCGAGCGGACGCGGCTCGCAATCTAAAAAACGGAGAAACAGAAAAACCCGCTTCCCCCTTTCATGTCGCGACGCGAAGAATGTGCGTTTCCGAGGCGGAAAAAATTCCGGATAGGAGGAGGGACAATACATATTCCTCCAAACGCATTTTTCCTTCATATGCACGCCTACAAGAACCAAGTGATATGTTCGGAGTTACGCAACACGCATTAAATACTCGGCCACGTCGGCGTATCGCATCCCGTCATCTGCAAGAGATCGTCTTCCTCCTCTTATGAAAGTCGACCGGTAATGTACCGCGAAGAAATCATTAGGGAAATTATGCGAAAGATGAATGGGTCATCGTACTCATTGAAATTTAAACAGAGTGATTTAGTAGTTATATGAAGTCGGGCACTATTTCATTCCCTCTCGGTTAGATTTAAGGATATATAGGACATTTCTCAACACATTAAGAAAATTGTGAAAGAATTACAGATTGTTTTATATTGCATTTAAAGTATTAGAAAAAAAAATTGGCGACAATTTTCTATTTGGATAAAAATATTTTAATAAGAGGTAGACATGTGCTCTAATGAAAATATAAATAATAATAAAATAAGAAAATAAGAAATAATTTAAAAAATTTGAATTTTTTTTTATTTAAGTACTTTAAATATTCAAGACGATTTTTATAAAGTTTCATTGCGATGCAGAGATCAATTTTGTAAAATAAACCAAATTTATTTATTTATGTACAAAATAAGTAAATAGACAATCACAATAAAATTTTGTATAAATCATCTTGAACACTTAAAGTACTTAAACAAAAAAATTGAGATTTTTCTTAATGTAAAAAAATAACAAATAGAGTAGTAAATAAACTATAACAATATATTATTAAATAAAAGTATTATCATAATCACACAACTTTCATAATTTATTTGAAGTGTTAATATTAAATGTTAATATTTCTAAATTTTATTTACTTTGTAGAGAGGGATCAAATGTCCGATACATCCTAAATAAATAGAATCTTCGCATTTTAGTGAATTGTAAACGTTAATCTCGCTAATACATTTATACTGATACTTAATTCGTGATTAATGAAACAATCGCGAAGTCGTTAGCAAATAATACGCAAATGCCGAAGACCTGTGGAAACATTTAAAATCGCTAGCTGCTTTACTGCCGTCGGCTGCAATCGCAGCTTTGCATAAATTAAATCTCTTTCCCGTAAAATGCTTTTAAACGGGGCGATAAACGATCGATGCGGACGACGACGACGACGACGACGAGTGCGGAGAGCACGGCACGAAATTATCCGACAGTGTTTTTCCGCATGGCGAAGACTTACAGGACACCTTAAAGTAAGAACCCTCTGTGCGAAGAGGGGATTGAAAACTCACGCGAGGAGAAGCCCTGCAAATTAATCAACGAAGCGAGACGACGACTTCGGCGTAGAGAAGACGCCACCGCCGCCGTCGTGAAACAACCCTTCAATCTAAATTCAATTATTTGCCCATCTCCTCGCCTCAGGTATCGGCACTCGAAAATCCGACGTAAGTATTCCGGGCGTGAGCGTGCCGAGAGACGAATTTTCGATGGCGGTAACTGCCCCGAAAACTCGCAACACAGCATTACGTGAGCGGCTCACGTGTGGTGGAAGAAGCTTAAAGTCGACTCTCTCGCGGACTTTAAACCACCTGCTGACTCCGACGAGCAGTTCATCTACCCGAGCGCGATACCTCGCCGACATTCGTTAATGAATTATTTGCGCGAGGCTATAACTAGCGCGCGAGCAAACAACTTAATTGGCGCAGACTCGTATTTCATGTGCGTCATATGTGCTCCCACGAAATTATCACCAACGTAGGTAGAATACACGTTCGTTTTTTCTAACGCTCGCTTCGCAACCTGAATCCATTATAACGTTTCTACGTCCTACCATTTAACATTCTAATTAAAATCAATAGCAGTAGCACGGATGTTTGAAAATTTGATTAAATTCCTAAATTAAATTTCATATTTTTATCTATTGAGATGTCAATTGTATCGAACGTATATCGAAAGTATAAAAGCAGATTATAGTAGCGCAATCAGTCTTTTTTTTTTAAAGTTGGAAGGCGAATATTCATTCAATTAACAAATTGGTAAATCTGATATAAAAATATATAAAAATTAATTTTTTTATCCGCTGTTTACCATTCCTATATTTTTCTAACATGAATCAGTAATAGGGGAAAGTTGCTAAATGCGTACCTCTTCAATATTTTACATATTTATCTCATATAAAAAATATTTAGTGGCAAAAATAAAAAATAAATAATAGACAAAAATTTAACAAGTTTCATTTTGTTTTGTGCATGCTACGAGCATTTCAAAAAATCAGGTATATATATTGTAAATTTTTAGTCAACTTATAATAATTATGCAACTTTATTTTGAATTGTTATATTTTCATAAAAGTTCATTGTACATACATACACTTTTAAACTTTGATTTACAACCAAAACAGCGCAAATGTGAAATATAATAAATAAAAAAAAATAGCTTAAGTTGTACGCATTTGGCAACTCTCCTACTTGACTCTTATTCGTTTTTCCGAAGAAAATTATTGCGGTTTCTAATGCCGACCGTATAATTTACTATTGTTACCAGTTATATATGCGCTCAGTAACTCTACTCCCTAAGAAGGAAAACTTTCACCATTCCTCTTACGTTCGCCTAAAAATTTGCCACCGCACAAACGACGCTCGTTAGACTTTTACGAACTTTTGGATTTTACGTGAGCTGCTCGCTGAAACACGTGTTCTCTATTCGCCAGCCCGCGAAAGCATAAATATACATGGATATGGTAAACAGGAGCATGTGCTACCCTAATCTGTGTACTGGCGACATGCAACGACGTCTATGTATCGCGACCCTTCGGGAACTTATTGGCTCGGCGAAGCTACCGTACCTTAAAATTGCCAAGAAGGTACGAGTTACCGAAGTTCAAATAGTTGCTGTCTTAATAACGTCGCAGCATATAGGTTACATGCACTCAAACTTTACTTATCATAGTAAATCGTGAGTTTGAATTTATGCATAGCAATAAAAACCGTACTAATGACATTATCATGGTTTAACATCAAGTGATGCTTCATAGTCGTGAGAAAACCAAGTTTCGATAAATGCAGCTATACTATAATCAGTTTAAATTCTAAAAATTTTCTAAAATCCTAAAATTTGATAAGTATAAAATTTAAAATAATAATTAGATATTTCGATTTAGTATTATTCGTTCATTAATTTCTCTCTTTCTTTTTCTGTCTAATACTTTGGTTAATAAGTTCAAACGTAGAAAGAGAATAAATAAAACACATAAATGCAGCTATACTATAATCAGTTTAAATTCTAAAAATTTTCTAAAATCCTAAAATTTGATAAGTATAAAATTTAAAATAATAATTAGATATTTCGATTTAGTATTATTCGTTCATTAATTTCTCTCTTTCTTTTTCTGTCTAATACTTTGGTTAATAAGTTCAAACGTAGAAAGAGAATAAATAAAACACATAAATGCAGCTATACTATAATCAGTTTAAATTCTAAAAATTTTCTAAAATCCTAAAATTTGATAAGTATAAAATTTAAAATAATAATAATTAGATATTTCGATTTAGTATTATTCGTTCATTAATTTCTCTCTTTTTCTGTCTAATACTTTGGTCAATGAGTTCAAACGTAAAAAGAGAATAAATAAATCATACGTCGAAATACAGTTCATATAATATCAAGAGGCGAAATGTAACGATGAGATTTTCATCCTTCGATAAAGTTTTATAGGAGAACAGATGAATAGCTTCCATCTTCTACGTGATAGGATGATAAAGTCGATTTAACGTGAGCTATATACGCTGGATGTTTAACTCGATTTAAACTCAAAAAGTGTTTACGCGGTTAAGCGGACGAGAAAATTACCCCCTTGATCGCCGCGATAACACGACTTCGTTAAAAGCGAGAGTAACTTTCGCGTTACAAAAAGATAATTGGTTCGCTATCCGACACTATCGAAAGATAGAGGGGAAAAAGGGGAAAAGGGGTAGAGCACACGTGCGGCGTGCCTGAGTGCATTTCCCTGTCAAGTCGTCGACGCATCCGCGGCGACGTTCCCGCGGGATTCGTTGAAATTCTACAAGGACGACAGCGGTAATCCATCAAAATCAACCCTTAACGCCCTATATATGGGTCTCGCTCACCAATCTCGTTGTGGAAGACGCGACACGGGGTAACGCTCAAGTCCAGAATTAAGCCCTATTCAGAAGAAACGACGCTGAATTACGGTCCATTCAAACGAAATGGCTCTGCCTGCCAGTTTTACTCGGTCGCCACACTCCGCGGTTATTAATTACAATAAGCCGACCTCGTCATCCACGGGATTTCAACGAGGACCCCCCCCTTCCTATCTCTATCGAACGTCCACTCGTACCCAAGGCAAATGTTTGTCCTTAAGATCAAATAGATCGTTGCCCTTCGCTTACCACGGTCGGCTGTCCAACTTGGAATTAAGACATAATAACGAAATGGTTTAATTTTCGCAAAGGTCGTGTCGTAATAAATAGGATTATGTGGGCGAAATAGGTGCTTGAAAAGCATCTCCATAATTACCGACATTACTTCGTATAAATTTATTACACTGAGAAAAAAAATTTACTAAATTTTAGTAAATAATTTGCTTGTGTACTTGCAAGAAAATATTTACTTAATAAAAGAAAACCGATAGTAAAATTTAATTGTCTTTTTACTAAATAAATATTTATTTACAATTAGTAAATATTTTTCTTAGAATATACTAAGCAATATTTACTAAAATTTAGTAATTTTTTTCTCAGTGTAGCTACAAAAAAATATATGTGTTTCGAATCAAAATTTGATAGTGATTGGAATGCATTTAGAAAAAGAAAATTATAACTGTTGTCGATCTTTTTATTATTAGATTACGTGTGCAAGTTACGTGAAGATAAAATTTCGTTATATATTAAGGTGATGATTATGATATTAACGTAATAACACCATCCTCTTTAAAAAAAAATACAAGTGTGCTTACATAAAAAATACGTCGAGTTATATTAATCCGTTTTATCTGATTTGTTAATCGCGATGTGAGATCATGACATCGTTTTTCAAACAAAATTAAATCTCCCTCGTCGCAGCAGCACACGCAATTACTGCGATAAGCAGAGGAAAATAACACTTGAAATTGTACCATGCGAGTGTTTGTGATAGCTTGAGCAATGCTATGAATATTTTTGGCATAATACCATACTTTGCTGACGAAATAATCGAAATTACGGCGTCGTCGAAAATAATGAATTCAAATCAAATAACATCAGACTTACATGTTTTGATAGTTACTGAATTCATTTACCTACATTTAAACAATATGGCGCAATATATCATGTTCCACAGGCCTGAAAAAAACCAGTGAAAATATTCCTGGTATATAAATGCTTTTAAAGAAATTTTGAATATTCATATTGACCTACAGACAGATTGCGTTGTGTTTAAAAAAAAAATGTAGGATTTATGTAGATCGTAAAAGAAAAATACGTCGGGACGCAGGAAAAAAATTTATTCGATAGGTAGCCAATAAAATAGCTATCGTAACGTGAAGTACTTCGAATAGTGCCGGATATATTTCAGAAAAAAAGCGTATTCCCAAACGTAGCGCCGCGCCGGATGTGTCGGTTTTAACTAAAAATACGGTAAACGCGTTTTATATCGTGTTCGCAATGCCACCGGTACTTTTATCCGATTGCGCCAATCGCGTGAATACGATCGATCGCTATCATTATTTCGAATGCACTCGCAATTTTCAGAAAGTTGATGCGCGAAGCGATCGAAGATAATCAGAATGAATCGGTCGAATCGGTCAATCGCTACGATGTGTGTGTGTGTGTGTGTGTGTGTGTGTGTGTGTGTGTGTGTGTGTGTGTGAGAGAGAGAGAGAGAGAGAGAGAGAGAGAGAGAACAGGTGGATGAAGAGGGAGGAATGATCCCCTTAATCATTCGCGATACATACCCGCTTTCACAAGCTCATAATGTAACACCGCGTGCGCTACTGCGTTTTCGATAATTGCGATATTCGTTCGAGCGGCGCAGAGACGCGCTAATTTATTAATCACATCGATCGTGCGCATCGACGCGGCACGTACACACATAATCAGCGCTGTTTAAGGATGCAATATTAAAGCGGCCGCAGATACAATTAGTTACGCGGGAAAATATCCACAGAGGAACATGCTTGCAGATAAACGGATAGGGCTACAAAAATAAATTTCTGGATTATATATTTCTCACGTTGTTTAATCGCGGAGGGAGAGCAAAGTAAAATGAATTAATTTATATATTTAGGTTTCATTATACTATGTAAAAATCAAAATTGTTTAACTTGCAATCGTGATACATTATTAACGATCATTAAAGGTCTGTGTGACCTCAACGAAAGTTTATAGGCTATAAATTTTCTCTACGTTATTTTAATATTGGACTTCTGCCATATATCGATAGTTCTAAGCAGGGTTGTACATATTTCAAAATTACGTCCACACAGGTTTTTTTACGTAAACAATACGTTATATTTACACGAACCTTTTTCATATAGACAATACAAACATGTAAAATAAGCAAACTATTATAAATTGGATAATACAAAGCACAATACAGAAAAAAGTATTTAAGTTTTAAAATTGTTAATACGTCTGATTTTAGTGTATTAATAATAAAAATATATAATATATTAAAAATTAAAAAGTTAAAGAAATGATATATCAAATTTTCATTATATTACGTATCAGATTGAAATCTTTTATGATACATAGGCTATAGTTTACATAGATGACATTTTATACATAGTTTACGTAGTCTATATAAATAATTTACGTTGTTTACGCGTAATGTAGACTATTTATATTTTATGCGTAAACGCACAACTCTGGTTCTAAGTTTCCTTTATGCGAGACAACTTGGACCAGATGCCTAAAACGCGACAGTTTATTTTATTATCTCTTATACCTCAAAATAAATACCTTTTTTTTTTTAAATGTACACTATGATACTAATTTTTTTTTCTTGAAGTGCTATATTAAAAAAATATAAAAATTTTGAAAAAATCTTAAAAATCTAAAAAGTTATGATTTTTTTAAATGAGTTTTTTTTGGTTCAACAGCAAAAAAATTTTTTGTTGGGTTTGATTTAAAATTTAACATAAAATTAATTCACATTTTACAACATTTGAAGAATGTTTAGTAAATTTTTTTTTACTTAAAACAATTAATAGTTAGACGCGACAATCGTTCAAAGTCAATTGTGTGGGGTCATTTTGACCCCATGTGACCTATGATACTTTAGTGACACTAAAGTGTGATCATAAGGATTAATTTCACTCTAATTAATTTATTTTTAGAGCGAGAAGTACGGAAAGTTTGCAAAAGAAACAGTACAGAAAATCTCAATTCACAAATGTTTACTCTAAACAGCAATACATCAGTGGCACGTGAAAACGCACACGTTAGTTGCAACGGGCGCGTGCATAAGTGCCGAATGCGTGCGAGCGAATGTCACGCTAGACTCGCGATCGATTCGCGCGAAAACCCCTGTTTTATGCAAATCTCACCACGCTCGTTGCGAGTAATAAATTATTCGCTCGGTCGAGTCCGTTTATGGGCGGCACAGAGAGAGATTCGTATACGAGAGAAGAGAGGGCCCGTCCCCCTTTATTCTCTATCGGTACTATTTGTCGCTCGCGGCGCCGTAAATACGACCAAATGTTTGCCACTAATAAAGCCCGTGGCGACGGATAAATATTTATCGGACGTCATGGATCCTCCGACGAACAACACTTTGACGCACATTCGCTTCCTGATTTGGAAAGCAAAAAAGGAAAAAAGCCACGCGCGTTTTCTCTTTGTGTAAAAGGACCAAGCACAGCGTAACCAAAGTAGCAAATGGCGCATCTGTACTTGTGCGCTCGATACATTCGATAACCGTAGCTTACTGCAATTGCAGCGTGGCGGGGTGTGTGTATTGTTGCAGATCGATTTTACGCTCTTCGAAGCACAGAGAAAAACCGAAACGTTAATTGCGCTCGTTGCTACGTCACAGAAGCGAAGAGTTATTAACACCGGGATTGCAATATGCACTATATGCAGCGGTGGACGGACACGTGTGCTGCGGCAGGAATGTCCTGCACGCGCGCAAGTAATCAGCGAGATTCAAGGTTGATTAATCGTCCGGTTTCGGTGCACTTCGACGCGAGACACTTTCTCGATAATTGCTCTTAATAATGATAGCGAAGTGTCAAGGATTTAAATAAATGTCGCCTGCTTGCATAAAGTTTCGAAACATGCTGTCGGATACACTAATGCTAATGACACCAATAATCAAGCTTATAAAGCGTTAAATGGGGAATATGAGAGAGAAAGTGTAAAATTATATAAGACAAATGCTCGCGTTGTTCATTCAATGCGCCGTTCAACTGAAAACACGACAATTACTACATCCTGTCGCTAATGAATATTCGTTTTACCAAGTAAAAAAATATTTCTTATATTTTATTAAATAAATTTTGTAATAAAGTATTTCTTATACGGTCTTCTATTGTCACTTTTATATTGATTCGATTAATCGAATTTTACGGTTTCACGATCGGAGCTTAAATAATTTATGAGGTTAATTTTACGTGCATGACACAATAATTTGTTAATCGTAATTTCGTGATCTACAGCGAAATCTCGATATTATTCAAAACGATGATAAAATAATTTATAGGCGACAAACCGTGACGCACAACTCGAAAATAAATGTAGCCAGCAGCGTTGATGCATCGATTGAAATATTTGCAAAAACGTGACGGCTGACGGGACTTCCTTCCGCCTGGACGTCATACGGCTGCTAAGCTGTATAGGGTGTCCGCGAAATCCATGAATATATTATTTTAATCACATAATAACATCTCTGCAAATTACCTGGTGTTAACTGTTAAAATGATCCCAGAATTAATCTTTGTATGTATCGCTAACTGATATGAATTACAAATTTGCTTAAAATTAAATTTTCAATTATAAACGTTGCCTTATTTATACGTTTCTTTAGTCAAACTGCGTTTTATATTTTTCATTTAAATATGTGTCTCCCAAATGACTCAATTTAATTAAAAAAAAAAAAAATGTATAAAAAGAAACATTTAATTACATAATAATCTTTTCAAATTGCCTGTTAATTTTTATGATCCAAAAAATAATCTCTGTAAGTATCGTTAATTAATGTAAATTAAAAATTTGCTTAAAAGTAAATTTTTAATTATAAGTGTTGTTTACGTATATTATACGTTTCTTTAATTAATCTGTCATATATTTTCCATTTAAATATATCTTCCAAATTAATGACTCATTTTAATTAAAAAATTTATAAAAAGAAACATTACGATATGATGTATATCAAAACTCAATTAGTAGTATTTATAACTAATTCTTCTTAAATTTCTTAAAGATAGACATTGAATCATAAAGATTTAAAAAGATACGAACTGTTTATATTTCTTTTGTGTTAAATAATGATACCTTGTACAACAAGAAGACGAGTCGCAGTTGAATCTGATACACGAAGACTTGTACATATGGGTAGTATCAGATGTAATGTGCAAGTCGGCATAAACTCGTATATTTCACACAACAATAAGCGAGTTTAACGACCGGCGGGTAATAAGAACGTCAACCCGAAATCCGAACGACGCAACCGTCGGTTTCGTCGGCGTCGTCATCGTTATCGTCAGTACACCACCTACCGCCTTAACCCGCTAGTCCAATTCCCACGGATCGTTATCCCGAGACGCCAGGCCCGGATCAGGGGCTCGTTCTAATCCAGTTCACGCGAAAACGAACCTAACGGAAGCGCGGCCGAGCAGATACAGGGAGTCACGGCCGACCTATCGCTTTAATGACGGACCCTAACTCCCATTAGAGGGTCGGATAGCAAGGTGGATAGCCGGGCACGAAGACGACGAGAGCTACTCTTTCGCTCTGATCGCCGTCACGTAGGCGATCGCAGTCTCTTGGAATAAGAAGAAAGCAGCAAAGAATGGCCAGAACACTGGCCGGAAAACTAAAGGCAGATCCGCGCANAAAAAAAAAAAAAAAAATTACGGTGCCAGCGCAGTTGCTCGTAGGCTAGCGGTAAATCTAGATTTCCGTAAAATAACTGTAAAACCATTCACCATTGCGAGAAATGTAAGGCTTCCGCGCCAATGGGCGATTCGAGACTTCCGCTCGTGTCGAGCGCGCTCTCTCGATGGATTCTACGTTTTTGTAAAATTCATGAATTTAGTGTTACGAGTTCGGTTTTACGGGCCGCGCCGAATCGAGGGGATTAACTGTCAACGAAATATTTATATACCAATTTCGGTTATCATCCGAGTATCAAATGGTGTATTCATGTCACGCAAAATAAGGGGTACACTGTTAAATCGATAGTTGCTTATAGAAGAGATCTTGAACAATTTCTTTAAAATATATTCGCGCGCGATTTATTTCAAATTATTTCAATCTTTCCTACAAAATGAAGAGGTAATCCCTCGGTATATCAAATATTTATGCGCTAATTCCCATTTCAGTAATATCTGTTAATTCCTACTAATGCCTCGAGTTTATATGTGCAAATTCCACAGTGATTTACTCATCGATGCGAGCGTTTCGTCAAAGTTTATAATTTAATCGCAACTCTATCGGCAAATTATAGCAAAGTGCACGCACCGCCAGTTTTCCGGCGTTTCCTTGTTTTACAATATAATTTTAAAACAGTTTTAGCTCATGCGTGAGATTGGTAATTTGTGAGACACCCGATGTAACGGTAGTTAGGCGATGACTCAAAGGGGAGGCTAGAGGTGGTCCGTTGAGACGTTGAAAAAGGGTCTTCTTTGTCCGCGCAGGTGCATGAGGCAGGTTGCAGGCGGAACAGCAGAACAGGTTTTTATAAAAGCGGCCGAGGTATGGGATCCGCGCTTCTTTTTACCCCTCTTCCTCCCCTTCTTTCACAAAGTTACCTACCCCTCTTCGTGCCAAAGGAAATATCTCGCGTGCACCGGTATTTCTCTCGTTCTTTCCTTTCCGCGTATTTCTGATCGGATCCCGCGTACGCGTCATACGGTGCAGCAGACAAAAGGTATCCCAAATAACTCGCAGTCCCTTTTTCATTTAAACTCTTTGATTCGAATTGACTTGGAGTTGGTTATCAATTATACAAAAAAATCCAAGTAGTAAATCTTTTATCTTTTTTTAAAAAAATGTCACAAAATTGCGTAATCTAACTCAAGTAATACGTATTTTTAAAAATGTATAAAATTTTTAAATTGCATCAAAAAAAGAAAATATATATTTCCTCGAAATGTAACTGTTGTACAATTACTTTAAAAAATAAAAATCAAATAAGAAAAATAATTTATAAACAATAATAAATTTAATCTGTGTATGTGTGAATATTATTATTTTATTATACTTGAAGGTTTAGCAGCGTCAAGTTTTTTACATTAAAATTTTTTTATTTTAATTAAATTATTTTATTATGTACTGTTACTTCCTCAATTTATGATTAAATTTTATACTTTATTAAAATATACAACTTGGATCGAAAAGATTTTTAAAAATACATTAAAGATACTTTGCTTTTATTTTTTTATAGATATATACTATATTCTCTTTCTATATCTGGCACAACTTAAAGATTTGACAACCTTTTTTGAAAAATACATATTACTTGAGTTAGATTACACAATTTTGTTACATTGTTATTCCTTTAAGGAGATTAAAGATAATAACTTGGTTGGAATTGACTTGCAGTTAATTATCAATTTTGTAATATAATTATGGACATGATATCGATTTCAGGAAAAGGTTTAAATTACATTGGTACACTGTGAAACAATTTGATAATCGCATTAAAATTAATCGAGCGTTGTAATTAAAGAAAAAATTTGCTTCAATTATACGGCTTCAGCAATATTTAGCGAATGCAGGTGATGTACAACGTTGGTTTTGTTCCGCCTAGTAATCACAGTGCTTTACGGCGTAGTACCGCTTTGATGAGCTTTTTCGGATCCGATTGTATCGGTCAGTCGCACACGTGTTTGGAAACGCCGGTACAGAAGCAAGGACGATTATTAGTTTCGGAATCCCCGACGTTTGGAAACGCTGCAAACGACGGAGCCGCTAAATTCGGCCGATCGATTCCGAAATCCACCATGAGATATAATTCCAAAATAATTGCCGAGAGAAATTGCAATCAATTCTCGATAATAATAAATCATACAAGTAATTTATTCTTGCACACGTTTATAACTCTTATAAGCTTCCCAATAAGTAACAATCAAGAATTTTACAATAATCGAATAACTTCTCAGGTCCCAGGTTCGATCCCTGGCTGAGGTGTTATTTTTCGCAATCAATTCTTTATAGCTTTTTATGGGGAAAAGATTCTTACATTTAAATACTTGTTATCATCACTATTATTAAATTGATTTTCAATTGACTTGGAGTTGGTTATCAATTGTACAAAAAAATCCAAGTAGTAAATCTTTAATCATTTTTTTTTAAAATGTCACAAAATTGTATAATCTACATATTTTAATAACATATTTTTTTGTTTAACTTAGAACTCTGTTTTAAGACAGAAAATTTATTCGGTGCGCAGTTTCGTGAAATTGAAAAAGTATATATATGATACAATCACACAATCAAATACCAGCACTAAGCTCTAGCTATGACTGATAAGACATTTCGTTTATATTGTGTCTGATACTTCTATATATAATAGAATTAATAATAAATCTATAAAGAATAATTTTTTATAATTCAAAGAAATTTTCATTTTCTTGTTATTTTACTCATATGGAATATGCGAATTTACATAACCAATTATTCACGATAACAAATTTTGTTTGCTAAAAAGATCTATGCGCATTACTTACGAGAAAAAAGCAGTTAATAAAAACCCGTACGATAATTCAAATTACGACGCACCGCTAATTTCCGAGTATTCGTTCGACAATTTTTTTTCACGCTCAACGAAGCTCGCTCGTTTCTTTAATAAGCGCAGCCGAAACGACTCGCCATCTGGACGGCCGAGATACTTTAATTAAACCCTATTTCCACGATAATATGTTTTTATCCTGTTTCTCTCCTCCTTTCGGAAACGATCTTTATAATTCCGCAAACCGGAAAAGTCGCGGCGGCGGGACGCCGCACAACGACGCGGCGCGACGCGACGCCTAGCGGCATTGTAATTTGTCCCCTTTATGAACGACCGATCGTAAAAGAGACCCGACCGGTGGGCCGTGCTCGCTGAATTATTCTACCGAAAAGGGCATTCGTATGCGCCATTTTACGACAATGTAAAACCGAAAGTTCACCCTTGCCTGGATGAAAGTTTAATCGAGACCCCCCGTGAAGCTCGCAGTCGGCATCGAGCAATACTGATATCGACACGAATTAATCTCGATGTCAATTTAATTACATTCCTGAACGGACACGAGACATCGAGGCAAGCTTCAAATAGACTTGTCTAATGGCCGGCTAAACAAAAATATGACGCGCGTCCATATTTTGGCTTTAAGGCTTCCTGTCTACTCGCTGCGGCCATATTGAAGTCGTGACGTCAGAAGCGTGAAATTGCGTGAAATAACAAGTAATTTTGTCGCACGTCCCATTTGTAAATAAAGCCAATTTGGATAAAACAGACTAATCAGATGGCTTGTAAAAATGGGTCAAGACTATCCTTTTTCCGCCTAACAGTCAGTAAATAGTCCTGAAAGGCCCGTAAAGACAAGCCTATTCACGCAGGAAAACATGCGGTTTGACAGCTGCTGAAAAGAGGGAGAAATATGCTTTTACGTACAAAATTCGAAGATGTCTTTAGTCTTGATCCATTTTTACGAACTTCATAAATACGAGACAAGTCATATTTTCACAATTAAGCACTTAATAACGAAATGGCACGTGCGACAAAATTTTGTCGTCAAAACGTCGCTTTTCATTGTCCATTAGTTCTAATTTTGTCCGCGACGGAATGTCGCTACCGTCAATGCGGAGTTCTCGGCTGAGGCGCCAGGAGCCTTAAAAATGATTCTGTACAATTATATCAGTGTCTAGTATTCTTGCGACGATTGTAATCGAGCGCCGTTTTCGAGACCGAGAGAATGTTTTTCTTTTTCAAGAGACGGGCGTAATTTTTGAATAACACGGACTGTTATTTCAGCAAGTTAGCGCGCTCGCCGCCTTCCACGCCGACAGCGTAGCGCGGGTGGGTGGGCCACGCCAGTTCAACTCGCATTGGATATTTAGCTAGTTAATCCTAGTGACGTCACCGAATCCTTTTGAATCATTAACAAGTCTCGTGCCTCGATTGCGCGCGCGTGGTGAATGCGCGATGCAACAGAACGTTTCATTCATCTCGACGTTGTATAGAAGCCTGAACAAGAAGCATCTCGACATCTCATTCATGCATTCTACTGCGCGAGCATGTTCAATTTCTGTCCGTTATGAATAGAAGGGTGACTGCGAATTTATTAAAAAGAGCGAGAGAAGGAAGAGAACAAAGAGGCAAAAAATAACTTTTTGGAACATCTTATTACAATGGCAAAATATTAAAAAATGTTGTACAACATGAAATTATTATGATGTACACTGAAAAAAAAGACTGGTTATAACTACCAAATGTATAGTAAAATAATATCAATTAAATATTTGGTCAATGTAACCAAAAATAATTTTACTTTTCTAAGTATTTAGTAACTTACACCAGATTTATAATACTTATTAAACATTTAGTAAAATAAAATTATTTTTGGTTATATTGACAAAATATTTAATTGATACTATTTCACTATACATTTGGTAGTTATAACCAGTCTTTTTTTTCAGTGTACATCATAATAATTTCATGTTGTACAACATTTTTTTAATATTGAGTATTTTGTCATTGTAATAAGATGTTCCAAAAAGTTATTTTTTGTCTCTTTGTTCTCTTCTCTCGCTCTTTTTAATAAATTCGCAATCACCCTTTTATTTATAACGGACAGAAATTGACGAGTAACGAATGCATACAAGATGTTATTTTGTTTTATTTTATCCCGTGTAAACTGAAATGTTTCCATCTCATGACTTACGAACGTAATTTACTGCTGATTATGTTATTGCGTAATACTGTGATTCCTGGAACGTTTAGTCATCGGAATAAATCGACATTCGCGTTTCGTAATATAAACGTATAAAGAAAGAGATGTGTCAACTATAGAATACATGTTTACCTTGTTTAAGTTCCTGATTAAAACTAAACTTGTGGGCCGCTATTGATATCAAAACTTTGTTTTTCAATGAGGAGAAACAATTATACGAGTCAGCGCGCGGGAAGATTGCAGCTGGCACGATCTGAATAATATGAGCGATGTACAAGGTGCTTGTAAGAGGAGATGAAAGAGAGAAAGAGTAAGATTCTCACAGTTAGCGAGATATATTTCCACGATCATGAGAGTAAGGGCCACGACCGTGACGGCGAAATACGTGAACATCAATGTATTTCAATTATCTAATTAGTAATTGCAATGAAGCAAATGAATAGAATACATGTGCGCGATGCATATTTGCAATTATACAATAGCAATCATTAATAATAAACAATTATTACATTTGATTATGAGTAAACAATTGCTACATATTCTTATTCTATTATATATTATGCATCAGATTATATTATTGAAATCATAATCAGAGATGTTTATTATTTCCTTAAATAGTATACTTTTGTATCAAAATTTTTAACCACGCACTGATAAAAAAAAATTGTTTAAAAAAATATTTAGTCCGATACGATCAACTAAATATTGGGTTGATCCAACAATTATTTGTTGCACAAAAAAAGTACAGTTTATTCATGTTAACCGTTCCAAATTTTTAACCAAGAATTAAATCATTTCAATATTTCGTTGCACGTATCAGTTGCATTAAATATTTTAGTTTTTCAACAAATTTTTTTCCTCAATGTACGTCGGATCTTTTATTCACTTTAATCATTAAAATGGTACTTTTTTTTACTGGATGGATTTTTATAAACATTTATATTTGCTTTTAGGTCGCTAAGAATCTAAAAACAAATTTTAAAAATTCAAAATCCAGTATGGACAAATTCAGTATGGCGGACAAATTTTTTATAAGAGGAATTATTTTCAGTAAGCTTACATTTTTGAAAGATTTCTTGGTTGTTTACTATAAATTTAAAATCGAACTTAATATTTGTTTAAATTTACAGCTTTCTAACTTTGTTAGTTTATGTAATCCAATTAAAAAAACTGTTTTCATTTTGATTTGTTTACAATTAAAATACACATATTGCTTTATTGATTAAAATAACAATAGAAAATGATAATTTGGGTTTTCAGAAGTATAAATTGTATCAATATATACACTGAGAAAAAAGTTAACTTTAACTAAACTTTTCAATTCAATTGAATTTCTTCAGCTCAAACATTTATCTATTTAAATTAAATATATATGTAGTTAAGTTAAATATATAAATGCTTAAACTGAAGTTCAAGTATTTCATGTATTTAAGTCAAATACATAAATAGTTGAAAAAATTTAATCAAGTTGAAAACTTTAGTCAAGTTAATAACTTTTTTCTCAGTGTACATATCAGTAGCTAAATGACGAAGAAACATTTAAAAGATTGAAGAGAAAAAGATGGGATGTATATGTAACCCCCAGTAAAAGTTAAATACACTTTTGTATCAAGTTTTTAACCGTATGTCTGATCTTTCATTCGCTTTGAAGATTTAGAGGTATTGTTATTGAAAGAAAATTTATTTTTGTTTCGAACAATGCCAAGTTGCGTGCGACGAGTGACTGATTCTGAAGTGGTATCTTCGATAACAGCGCATTCGTCGCGATGCGTTGCCAGCGATAAGATATCGAAACGGATTTTCAGACACGACGGTGCTCCGACAGACGAGAGTTCGACGAGTTTGCTCTCGCTACGCAAACGAGAGCAGGTGGTACGCTATTTTTCTTATGACAGTGTTTGCCGATATCGACCGTGCGATCGATATTACAGACGCACATCGTTGTAAAAAGGAGCGCTCTGTGTTTATAGACGATTGGGACATAGCCAACGTTTGCATTGAAAACATGTATTTCAATTACCCGCGCGTTCAATTAGGTGTAACGTCTCCATATCGCGCGATTCCGGGTGAGAACGTCACGCGCTCTTCACGTGGATGTAATTGAACTATTCGGTGCAAAATACGTGAATATTTTCAGATCGACGTAGATATCAAACTGCAAATAATGTTACGTAACAATTCTTGATGTAGTTTGCGAGACACAAGTTTTTAATGTCTCTAGAAGTTTTTCCCGGAAACATTCATTTCTCTATCTAAAATTGAAATTTGACATTTACATTTTTTACGTCTTTACTAAGTCCTGCACAAATTTTATTTATTTTAATTCAATGTTAACTAATCCTGATTAATTCTTAATTATACTAGTCAAATGTAGTCTAAACAACTAACACCCGCGGAATAGTTTTGTAACCGAAATTTGATAAGTTTTAACTAAAAAAAAAAATTTAAGAATGTATCTTAAAACATTATTATTATAAAATTTTAGCATAATTTACTTATTGGTTTATAAATTTATGAATATTTTACTCTCGATTTTTATGTAAAATCGCATTTTGCAGTACTTATTTGCAAATTTGATGAGGAAGTAGTATTATCAATTAAATAAAAATTTTTAACATATACTCTAATAAAATTCTAATAAATATTTGTGCAAAAATTCATTTAGATCCACTCGTTTAAAAGTTATTTATTTAAAACTGCAACAAAATATAGTAATTTTTGCTGCAAAAATCATGAAGTATAAATCAAAATTTTCATTGTTTTCTTTCTTGTAGCTAGTTTTAGGACCAAAATTCGGACATTAGCAATTAAAATTTTTTGTTTAAGAAAAAAAAAGAATAAATCTAGAAAAACCTTGTCTTTAAATTTCGATAACTTTTAATTCGTATTGTACAGCCAAAACATCCTTAAAAAGTTTGTGTTTTTTTTATCTAGTGTAACAAACATTCTGCAACTAAAAGATAATTATTAATGAAATAAAACAAAACAGAAAATATAAAAATAAAATTTGTAAGGGTCTAAGTGACAAAAGTATTTTTTTCCAATTTTCGACATTAATATTAGGATATTTTTGTTTCTAAACAGCTGTAATCTTGTGCTACACGAGAAATATTTGCGTAATTGTATCCCACCAGTGTTAAAAGTTAATATACGTTTAGAGTCGCTAAGACCATCCGTGCAAAATGAGAAACAATATGGTATCAAAACTCGTTCTAAGCGGACTTTTAAGAAGTCTAATAAAAAGAAAAGAGGTAAGAAAATTGGCGTTGGCGAAAAGTTTTCGTAACACTTTGTGCGGGCACAATTGCAACGGCAAACTGCGGCGCCATCCACACAAGCTCTCATTATCCTGAAAAACGCCCACGCGCTCGAGTTTTACTGCCTCATTAAGCCTTGCGTCACTTATTACTATTCACCAAGGATAACCACTGCTGCTCTCGTTGTGCAGGATAATTCACGAGAATCCGAGTGCAATTTAACGGCGCATTCGCGCTTCCACGGAACAACGAACCCTTCCCGGCAGCGGAATTGGCAATTTTTCCGATTCGATCACGCTACAGTTACGATACAGAAAAATATTAAAAAATTCAATTTTACATTAATGCTATATAATAGTGTTATTTGATAATATTGTTTTATATTTAAATTTATTGTATTTTTATAAATATAAAAAACATTGTAATAAAATTTTTCAATATTTTTATTACAATAACGATGCCCCCCCCCACCTTTCTCTCTCTTTCTCTTTTTCTCTATGTGCTTCGTTTGTATACTGTATTCTGTGATTTACTACATGTTAACTAAAGTTATGAGAGCTACAACTTCTTTTCTCTTTACATAATAATATACTGGCTGATGAATTGCAAAAATAAGAAAGATGAAAACAAGCGACAAGTGCATGTTTTAAACTGTGCGATTTCTCGGGGATAGAAAACGGAAATCTGCATCTAAGAACAATACATTTTATGATCAACACGAAAACATGACGAAGAAAAAGAAGACTTCTGGGCATTGTTAGTTGAGAGAGCAAGTTGCTTCGTAATGAAGCGAAACTTCCTGCTGACGATTCACGATGCAACATTCATTTGCGCGAACTCATCACGAACGAGACGGTATAGGAAATCTAAATACTTGCAACGCGATGATCGTGCGACATAAATGAAATCGAGATGATAAGCAGTACCCGTTGCAAGCGAATCGATATCAAATGGTGCGTACTAATGAAAGCCTCGCCCTGAAATTTATGGAGTGTTGTATACAATTACAATTTTTTTTCCATTAACGAGAACATATCGCGTATCTTCCTCGATTAAACTCGCAAACAAATATCATGGAAAATATAGAAAATATATTAACGTCTTCCATATACATAAAAAAATTTTTTCCTATAAATCTAGTTTAAAATAAAATTGCAAATAACAATCGATAGCAATACGAATCCTGAATAGCAATAATGGAAACGCTGGCAGTCGACTATAATACCATCGCCATTAAAAAGATCTGCCGTGAGGCAAAACAAATTACTGCGTGCAAGAATCGTAATTAAAATACGCGTTGCGGGTTCAGGAAGTAATAAATGAAGGCAGACGTTTGTTGCGTGTCCGGCATTTTTGCCTCCAAAAGATCCGGCATTTACGCCCTACGGGCATTTCTCGCCGAGTTTTTCCGGCCAAATTTTTCCTCCGAGAGGATCGCTAATTATTGACGGCGCGGTGAAAACGCGCGTTAAAGATCTTTTCCCCCATTCCTTCTTCCCGTCGTTGTCCCTAATACAACAACAGCAGGGTCGGCTCGCTTTTTTACGAGCGGTGACGGTGTCCATTAAAAAAAACCGCCGCGCGGCTCATTAACTGGCGCCGGTTCGCTCCGTCGCCACCGCCAGTTTCCGCGGAATACATTTTTCCGGGCCGCGTGCGCGCGCGAACAGCGTAATAACCATAATCAACGTGTATCTCTTTCTCTCTCGCGAATAACGGCGCGATAA
>QKQZ01008312.1:0-13104 GCA_003595255.1 Solenopsis fugax | reverse complement strand
TGGATTCATGTTCTCTATCTCATGGTATACTCCAGGTCCGATCTTTTAGTTACACCCTGTATACTATGTTTATTATATCTATATTTACTGTATTAATCTATTATTTCAATATGTATATAATGCATATTTTAAGATTATCAAAACTAAAACATTTTTACGTGTAATGGCCTTTCACATGAATATTCTTAATAGAGGATTCAATTCCAGTACGTAATAAATTTTTTATTCGTTCAATCATTTATACTTAATGTTATATTTGAAAATACCAAGCGGATTGAAGAATGATAAAGCCGGGAGCACACACTCTTGCATAACTGCATAACCATATGCATAAGGAAATTGATTGGTCCATTTCCTTATGCATGTGCTAATGGCACAATCAATTTCCTTATGCATACGATTATGCAGCTATGCAAGAGTGTGTACTCCTGGCTTATGTCTGGTTTATGCAGGCCGTAACCATAAGAAATTGATCAATCATTGTCAATTTATAGAAGAATAATCGATTGGCTAATTTTTTACGGTTAGGCCTACATAAATAAGACTTAGATTGTATTTACGTAGTTCAAATTTACGCGCCTCAATTACACTGTTAATCGTAAAATGGTTTTTCGACTTTCGGCTTATTGGCTACATTCTCCTTTTATCCACTCTATCCGTCGCTGCGTCGTGATATCAGCAGCAAACCAAATTGACGAATTCGCCGAGTTAAAGAACTGCGTGCGGCCTATTGTCTCGCGACGCGATCCCTCGATCGCGCGCCGCGCTCATTGAGCGAGCGATGGCAAAAACGATTACGCGTCGAACGTGCGAGGCTAAAATTAGCCGACTCAGCTGATCGCGCCCGCGAACGTGCTATTCCCCAATTATGCGCCGCGATCGAACACATTAGTAACCGCCACCGATTACGAATTGCAATAGAGCCGATGCACTGTGAAGCTATCACGGCAATTATCTTGTAACTCGAGCTCAGCCCAGCCCAGCCGTAACATCGATCAACGCTATTTCATTTCCGAACCGCGCCCTTCTGGTACTGAATCCCGTTCTAGGATATTCCACTCCGATCGACACCGATGAACTTATTGCTGTCTCGCCGAACAATTGTAGATTTGCCGTTGTTACTCCGAAGTTTGTACGAGTATGCCGTTCCGATCTAACGCTTTGTAAATGTCTGATCGCGAATCTCTGTAACTTGTACCGAGTATCTGTTCGCGCAATATTTGTAGTCAATCATTAAGAGTAACTGTTTTTCTAAATAAATCTTTGTTAACTACACAAGCAACAAGTCTAATTCTCTCGAACCCCAATCATGCCCTGGAATCCCGGCAAACTACGTTCGTGCACGGTCGCTACACGCCATATTGATTTTTGACTACGTAGTTTCGAGGCAAACTTCTAGATGGTGAGACTAACGCTGGTACATATTTTTAATATGGGAGTTTAAGTAGTCCTACCGTATCTACAATTCCATACTCTCCGACTGCCTTCTGCTCCTTCTCTCTTCCACCAACTGTCTCCTCCTAACCTTTACTATCCCTCATCAACTTTACTCTTGGCCCTTCTTCCTTTACGCCCTCCTTACGTTCTCCTTTTCACGCCCACATACACACACACTCTCTCTCTCTCTCTCACTCAATCTCTCACAAAAGCGCCTCACTCTCTCATGAAAACTCGAGCTCCAACTTATCCACAACTGGAAACGGAAGTCATATATATATATATATATATGTATATGTATAATGTAATATAGTATTATATATCTGAAATATCTTTTTGGGTAATTATTTAAAGATAGGGACCATCCTCCAATAATTTTGACCTTGATATATGTTGTCAAGGTCATGGCTCTGAGTAACCTCCAAGAGGTTTTAGCCGTCGATCATTATTTGTTAAAAAGTTATAATCATAAAAAGTTTGTGAAAATTAAAATGGGCTTTCGACTTTCCACGCGGAACAAGGCCCATCTTATAAGTTGTTAGTACTATTCCACATGAGTTTGCGACTTTCCACGCGAAGCATGGTCCATCCCCTCCCCCCCCCCGGGCTTGAAACGAGGTCTACAAATGTATTTTTTTACATTTTTACTTTATTTATTCATTACTTATAATACATTTTCTGTTATAGGATATTTATTAATCATTAGATCGAAAAAAGTATCTAATCGTTCATCAAAACCAAATACTTTCTTGAACACAAATTCAGCCAAAGTGATTAGAATATATCTCTTTACGACTATATCGAGGAATAACTCCGCGAATATCTTTCCACACTCGTTCAATGTTTTGAGTGTGGACGCCAGTGTTTGGATCAACAAAATGTTTTGAAGGATTTACGGTTTCATGTTGATATATTATATTAATTTTGTGATATTTTTTTCCAACAATCGCTATAAATTATTGATCCAGGAGCAATAGACTTTTGAATAAGTGGTTGTAATATTTCTACTTTACGGGATACAACCGATACAACAAACATTTTTTTTGTGATACGTTCTATACCACCGAAAAGCCATTGTCCTTTAATGAGTTGTCCGCGATTATGCCTCGTCAATTTCTATTATACGATAATTCTATCTCCACCAATTTGGCTTTGGTTATTTATCAAAAAATTCATTCATGAGCTAAAAACAGATTTTAATAATTCAAAACAAAGTTTGACCCATGAGAGTTGGCACGAGGTATTTGTGTGCACATAGAATTTATTAGCAATTAAAAAGGCGCGTTGATAAAAGGCGTGCATTAGACGCTAGTTAACGTAATTTTTACAATATTACGCAGATCACGTTTCGACTCACAATTCGAGTCCTCTTCAGTGCATTCTCATCCAATACAGATAAACCATCCAAAATCTATTTCTGTGTTGAAATCCTCATTGTGGCAGCGAGTCAAATAGTAAAAAGCAGTATAGCGAAGCGTTTAGAAGTATGTGTGTTGATCTTCATGCTTCTATTAATTTTCCGAACAGTGAGTCACAAATAGAATGGAAATAGCGATTACAAGTTCGTTAACAGAAATTTGTCCGCACTTTGTAAATGTAAGCGACCGTGTGCGACATGAAGTTCCTTTTGTAGAAATGCTTGTCGAGGAGTATTTATCATTATTACATAACAGATTAATCGACAACCTGTATCAATATTTAAAACGACTTGCGAAAACCAAGTTCCATGTAAAGCACTTAATTTAGAATTATAAATAAGTCGTTTACGTTGTCGTCCTTGTATTTGCTTGTAATAATGTTGTGTACAATGGAAAAGTAATTATCCACTATTTAGTTCTGCAATATTTTTACAACGCGGACACATGATTTTTTTACGAATAACACGCACAAGTAGTTAATTAATTTGTCATAATTTGTCGTTAGCAGCGAGAAACTCGTAGAATTTTATTTTTACTATTCAGTGATATTCGTACAACAATCTATCTCGTACTGGCTCATGCTTTGCTGAAACAGTACATCTCAGTAAGAAAGGTAAACATAAACTTCGCTCCTTCAACAATGTTGAACAGTAGAATTGCAGACCGCGTTTCGCCTCGTAAGCGAAGCCCCTCCCCCGCCCAAGCATTCATTTTTCACACAAAATCCTCTGTATCATGTAAATTATTCAAATAATTTTTACAACTTTTATGATTATAACTTTTTAATGAATAACGAGGTTACTCAGGGTCATGCCCTTGACAACATATGTCAAGATCATTTTATCAAGAAATTATTAGAGGGTGGTCCCTATCTCTAAATAATTACATATTAAGGACACATAATTTTTGTGTCCGTAATGTATTAAATATTAATTGCCAAGAATGATCTATCTAATCTAATAAAGGCAGCAACTTTCATTGATATCATAATGGTTTTTATATCTTTAGATATCTTCATTTCTATATTATCAACTTCTTCGAAAACTTTTCTCTATATCAGTTCTGACGAAATGGAGAATTTTTGTGTTTCCCTTCTATCGTGACTTTATAGGCTCTATAATATTCTAAAACCAGAATCTTTCAAAATACCATCTTCCATCTACTGTCTCTAATTGTACACAATTATTTTCAAGATCTTTTCTTGTTATATTTATTTTTATTGTAATTTCAGTTATTTGCTGTTGTCCTTTAAAATTTTTTGTAATATATTATTGACTTCCGTTACTTGAAGAATCGTCAGCAAAATAATCTTCTTTAAATTCGTGGTATCGCATGTGACGGTCCTGGCGACCGGAGCCTGGGACCTTCGTCGTCCGTCCACGACTATAGTTTCACTAATTCACATGACTCGAATTACTAAAATTTTGGGCGCCAGGTACGAGAGAGCGTGCCACTCTTTTATCAGACGTAAACAGATACACTTTATTTTATTGCGATAGTCGTGGACTTCGACGGCACCAACAGCCGGCTGCTCAGCCACGACGGAGGCAAAGGAGGGGATGATTCGGTGCGAGCGGATGGAATACAGGATAGCGAGAGGAACTACGCAATGACGAAACGATATTAACAGTAAAAAAATAACCATCTGTATTTCCGAAGCAAACGTTACAATGAATTCGGCACGCGATTCGCCGGCGTGCGATAGGCGTTACAAGTTCGTGACATGTGACACGAAGGATCTATTTTACCGAACTGTACTGCGAGACCACGATGAAATCTCAATCTCTCACTTGACCGGCACGTACTCCGTGAAGAAGGTGCACATGACAATTACAAAGTTCGCAATCTAGCACACGTACAAGTTATCGAAAAAGATCGCCTATTCGAACGGAAATTACAATGACATATTACGTAACAGAAACGAGGACAATCACATTCACGGATACTACGCAACGAAATAAACGATACGAGACGGCGACTTGGCTGTAGAGCAGTAGGCGCGAATATCGGAACGAAATCTTTATTCTTTATTAACCAATTGCGGCGGGATCGAACGGGCGACGTCGCAGCGGTGGAAATCTCCACGCAGAGAATACAACGCTCAATACGAAAGAAAAGCGACAGGATGACCGATAGAATCTTACGCTAATGTTCCTCGCCTCGACGTCGCTTACGCCCGATCGCGAGATCGGCGACTTTACAAAATTAACGTTGACGCTCGTCTCACCAATCCGGAAGCGGCACGGCACGGAATTCTTCTCTGCATCCTCGGTTTCCTCGATAGCTGGATCGTAGTCTTGGCTCCGTTTCGGGGCACGCTTACAGCACAAGTGCGGATCGATCCTAGATCCTGCTCGCGGTGATGCGTCCCACTTAGGATAATAGCGCTGCTTCCGTATTGGTCGCGGCCGGTCTCGAGCGTCGCGGGGTGCGAATAGCAATTCTGCTCGGCATTGATGACGTTTTCCGGGCGCGCGAGGCTCAAATTCGGCAGGCTCGATCGGCAGCGTCGATTTCTCGTCGGCGGAAGCTAATAAGGAGCGGCCGTGTTCCTCTTCCTGAGGATGGCCTCCGTCTCAGATCCCCGGCGATCTTCGGAGGATTCTCTCTCGGCAGGTGGACTTCGTGTCCCCTCTCGCACGATAGTCACTTTTCCTCAGTCGACCTCTCGTCTTTCCCTGCAATTATCATTGTCTGCAGCCAGATGTTTCGCTCAGCGGAAAAAATGATATAAAAGTAGGGGCGGTACAACCTTCGAGCCCTCGCGAATCGGAGTGCCCTGTTACTCTCTCGGTGGTAATCCTCCTCGGCTCGCTTCCTTCCGGGCGGACGAGACGTCAGAAGTGTACAGAGACCTATCGTAGTCGCCACTTCTGCTTCGATTAATCTCCTGATGCTTAATTATTATTATTCAGATGGCGCGGGGACGACACAAGACGATCACTCACACGTAAATGATCGCGCCTACGGAATCGCGCCTGCTCCCGAGACGGACGGACGCAACATCCTTGTCACGCCGCCGCGGTCGGACCATGCGATCTTTGTGACGAACGGCGAACGAAATTCGCTCCGTCACACGCATTAGATGTGTCTTTAAATTTGTACCATAATTGTCCTTAAAAATATGGAATTGATATTTTATAAATATAGACCGAGAGTTATAAGATAGAATATTAACAATTAACGTTTTATAATACATTCAATATTTCTATAGTAAAAATAACATTTATATTTATCTTGAGAAATAATTTGCAAATAGTACATTGCGAAGTATTTTCTATTTTATTATATATAAAATGTTTATGTGCCTTATTAGTTTTGTTTTCTACCCATAATCAAGGAGAAATAAGAGCTTTTTAACCTGAATTTTAATCCTTGATATCAAATCCTTCAATAGATCTAATCTGATCCAAAGAGTGTTCTCTTTAAAAAGAGAGAGCTCTCTTGAAGAAGCTTAGTTTACTGCATACGATAAATTGTGAAAAGAATTATTAAAAACCACGTCAAAGCCATAGACATACGAGGGCAATAAGTATCCGTGTTTAAAGACAGATGGCATTGCTGATGCAAGTTGGCATTAGAGCACTAAAGATGTAGGTATTCCTATGGTCCGCCATTTTTAGTCCTTTCCCTCACTTCTTGTCGTCTCGCTGCCAGTCACCTAGCCGTTCAGATGGGTGAGAACAACGAATAGAGAGACAGCGAGAGGGTAAGGAGTGGGGGAAGGAGTAAAAATGGCGGACCATGTATCTTTAGTGCTCTAATGCCAATAAGGCACTAAAGATGTGAGTTTTCCTACGGTCTGCCATTTTTAGTCCTTTCCTCCACTCCTTGCTCTCTCGCTGCATAATCTTCTCAGCTGAACGGCGAGGCGACGAGGTAACGAGAGGGCAAGGAATGGGGGAAAGGACTAAAAATGGCGGACCATAGGAATACTCATATCTCTAATGCTTTATTGGCATTATCATTGTGCAATGTACTACCATCTTTCAAACGATGCAATACAAAATTTCAAAGTGATTCATGCGATAGTTTTGATTTGATAGCAATTCGTAGAGAACATGTTTGGTGTTTTTCGATACAGTGGAAAAAGAGCAATATCGATCCGTGATTCGCCATACATACAATTTTAGGGAGGGGGTGTTAGGTTTTAAAAGTTAGAAATGGAGCGACAAAATCGTCAAAGCAACAAATTCACCATACATTAAATTTTAGCGAATCACGGATCGATATTGCTCATCGATATTGCTCTTTTTCTATTTTATTAAAAAACATCAAACACGCTCAATATGAATTGCTGTCAAATTAAAATTATCGCATGCATCACTCTGAAATTTTGTATGGCGTTTAAAGGTAGTACACGACCAACTTGCATCAGCAACGCCGCCTATTTTCAAATACGGATACTTATTAATTTGCCCTATGGTATACCTAGACCAAACATCCGTGGGGGATGTCAAAAACTAAAAAAAAAAATAGCATGCTTTGGCGTACCATTCTGTCTTTGTCTAATGATGCATGGTGGCGGATCTTAACCAGGGACTGAAAATTTCGGTTTCGGTTATGGTTACGGTCAGAGATTATATCCAATTTTCGGTTAAGGTTTCGGTTCCGATCTGTTGTTTTTATGTNATCCAATTTTCGGTTAAGGTTTCGGTCCTGTTGTTTTTATGTATATGTTAATAAATAGGAATTTTTAAATAAAATATTTATACTTGTATTATTTTTATACATTATTATTTTTATTAAATTTTACAACAGACCGGAACCGAAACCTTAATCGTAACCGTAACCGAAACAGAAAATAACCGATTTCATTTCGCGAGCAGTCCCTGATCTTAACCTTACTGTATGTTTTAGAGTGACAAAGACAGAATAGTACTCCAAAGTAAAGTCCGACCGAATATTCGCTTTCGATTTCGGCCAGTTTCGGCTAAAAATTTAAAATTCGACTAAGTTTCGATTTCGGCTTAAACTAAAGAAAAGTTTCGGCTATGTGACCGAAACTGAAGTTGCCACAGATTTCAATACTAGATTGCTACCTATGACTTGGGACGTATGTCGCATAAGGTTTCCGGTTGTATGCGAGAAAATGGCGACAGCCCTTTGCATGTGCATAGCATAGGTATTCTATGTCGATGTGTGTGTTACGCGTGTACACTTGTGTGTATCTTATAGCATTAAGTTAGGTTCCAAAACGTTCCATTATATGTGATGACAGCGGCTATTTTCTCGCATACACCGGAAACCCTATCGAACACGAGCCTATCCCAATGACGGCATGTAACTCTTTAAATTTCTTAGAGTAGAATCTCACTCTTTTGGAATGAAAATTCACTCCAAGAAATAATGAAAATGCTGCCAGTCGAAATGGAGTGAAATTTCACTTTTCGAAAAAGTGAAATTATTCACTCTTCAATCTATTTTTCAACTCGAAAAAGAGTGACTTGGAGAGGACGTTTTGGAATATAACCTTACAAGTATGACATACAGAAGTATATTATATGTTGATATAGGGGAGAGAGGGGTTATTTGTTATGGTTTTTTTCTTTTGCGTCTCCTGAGTCCTGTATTCGTTTAAAAAAAAGACGGTTTGAAAGATTGAACCTTCCCCTTCACAATACCGTTATAGATAAAACACAGAAATGTACTTGCTTTGAACTACATATAAAAATGTCGACCAGTGCCAACTATTTCGAATAACCCCAAGTCCGGGATAATTCGTACCCAGTTCGGGAATATTCTGAAATTTGTGTTTTAAGATGAAGAAATGTAAAAAAGCTGTTGTTAAGACTCTGTTTTATTCAGAAAGGGATATATAGTATTATTAAGAAAAATTGCACACAATAAAAAAAAATAAACACATAATAGGGAATTTTATTGCTTCAGCATTTTCGGAACAAGTCAAGGACTATTCGTATTTCGTGTAATTATACCTGTTGAGTATTAAGTTGTGTATTTTGGTACATAGAACGCGAATATAAAAGAAAAAATTGTTCGAACGACGATTCGACGTTCGGTGTTTCGAATCGCCCTGGCGTCAACTTTGCGCATTATTGCGTATGGTCTACAAAAATAGACATCACACAGCAAAAAGTAAACACGAAATATTTCAAATACATTCAACTGGACACGATACATTCAAAGTTTTCAAAAAGAATCTTATTTATCTTACTTAAATTTTGAAGAAATGCTGACTGTCAGACTCTACTTCGATCGTTGCAAATCACATTTTTTACTGCCACTTCAATATGACGCCGTCGCCAACGAAACTTTATTAGCAGCGTCGTTACATTAGGACACGTTTACAGTATTTAAAGGAAATTTTTAACACATACAAAGATATTTCCATTTTTACGAATTACCCACCCTAACGAAACGCCCCTCTCTCCCCTATACATAAGTAAACCGATTTACCTCTGGTGGATTCATCGTTTTGCAAACAAGCTAATTCTTCTTCCTTCTTTGATACTCGTTCCCAAAGATTTAGCAGCGGGGACGATACGACTGAAACAAAAATAAGGATTGCAAGGCCGGGACGGCGGTGATCGTCCCGGTTGTGGTGCAATCGACGATTACAAAACTATATATTGGTATAACACAGGACAAACACGTACACGGACAACTCGATACGTTCGACTGCACAACATGTATCAGCACGTATTCGGACGTCTCAGACGAGCTGTTACACACGTTCACGACGCATACGACGCTTGTGTGCTAATCTCGGTTTAGATACTACAAACGACTCTAACGAGAGAGCGATTTCATTTTAAGTTGGAGTGAAGTTTAGAACGCTAACGAATTCACTTTAAAAATAAGAGTGAAAATTTTCACTTTTTGTCTTAGAGTGAAAACATTCACTCTATTGAAGTGAATGTTTACTCTACATGAAGTGAATTGGTCAGTGGCTCCATGATTAGAGTAAAAATTTCACTCCAAAAAAGTTATAAAGTAGCAATCTAGTTTAGTATTGAATGGAAGTTGCACTGTGGAAGTTGCACTACAGCCGGCGACATCGGCGCGGTGCAGCGATCACTGCGATTTATTTGATAGCTTTCCGTTGTATTCGTCTTCGTACCTAATGCTTAAGTTGCTACGTTCTTACGTATATAACCGCTTAAAAATTTGTAAAATATAAATTTCCGAGGAGGACGCCTTGTATCTAATTTTGTTAGGTATAAATGCCGAAAAATTGTTGTTTTTCTTTTACAACATTCAATTATTTAACTTCAATTATTAGGCTGCATTCCATTTGGACGCTCACATGTTTTGATTATTCTATCTGCCTTCCATATGTAACGAGCGATAAAAATAGACATTATTGAGTGCAATATGTGGTAAATGTGATATGTTCTTAAAGAAGAAATATACATTATAATTACATATTATATATATAATACATATTATAATTACATATTATACACACGCACGCACGCACGCACGCACGCACGCACGCACGCACACACACACACACACACACACACATACATAAATAGTATGTTTCTTGTGCACGCGCTTGTGTGTGTGTGTGTGTGTGTGTGTGCGTGCGCGTGCGTGTGCGTGTGCGTGTGTGCATGTGTATGTGTGTGTGTGTGTGTGTGTGTATGTATACATATGCGCTTGTATATGTATAAATATTATTATGATATTTATAATAAATCTTTATAATCTGTTCATTTTAAGATCACAAAGATATCTCTGAAATAAAGAGAAAGAGAAATTAAATCATCTCATTATTATTAAGAAATTTACAATTTTAAGAAGACATGAATATACGACATTTATGTAATTATACAACTGCTATATCTACGAATATAATTATATCTAATTATACACAATTAGATCTCTCGCAATATTTTTATTGGATATAATGTGTTTCTATGATACTTGATCTCTTCCAAACAGCACACAATATTCATGGTAAATATTCAGAAATGTTTATCACTATTTATTTTCTGAAAATGCTAATAAATATTTTAAAAATTTATGATAAATAACACTGGTCGACAAAAATTCAACATTTTTTTGGTTGAAGTAAACGAAGTTGTTTCTGATAGATTTTGATGCGCTGATTACGAAATCTGGCCGTGAAAATGTCGTATCACGTCAAGTTTTTAAAATATTCTAACTTAAACGTGCAAAAAATGAGGTTTATGGCCATTTTCAACAACTTATAAAATGTCTAACAATTTTTTTTCAGCATCCAGCAGGATGTCACATTAAAGTGTTAGTCTTACCCTTTCCAATGTATATTTGATTGTTATGATCTGACTTTTTTTGGCTGAAATAGAGCAAATTGAATTTTTTGTTTTTTAACCTTTTGTGTCATATTTATTTGTATCGAACCAATTGTTTTGAAAATTTGTATCCGAAGGTTTTTCTGGTCGCTGATTAATTTGAAGACAATTTTCAAAACAATCGGTTACAAAAACATACAAAAAATCCTGACACAAAAGGTTAAAAAACAAAAAAATTCAATTTGCTCTATTTCAGCAAAAAAAGTCGGATCATAACAATCGAATATGCATTGGAAAGGATAAGAATAACACTTTAATATATCCGGCTGGATGCTGAAAAAAAATTGTTAGACATTTTATAAGTCTTTGAAAATGGCCAAAAACCTCATTTTTTGTACTTTTAAGTTAGAATATCTCAAAAACTTGACGTGATACGACATTTTCGCGGCCAGATTCGTAATCAGCGCATCAAAATCTATCAGAAACAACTTTGTTTACTTTAAGGCCAAAATGGTGTCGACCAGTGTAATTAGAGAATTAATATTTATATTAATATTTTATGTACGTTTTATAAATATTATTATGTTACTTATAATTAGTGTGCTCGATGAATACATCTAATATTCGAATAAATGAATAAATATTGAATATAAATACGAGTATGAATATAAGTATTTTTTATTCGTTAGAAATAAATAAATATTTTTTTATTTGATTTGAATAATTACATTTACGAATATGATTAGAAATATTTTCAATTTTGCATTCACTTCCACTCTGCCTACTGTCAGGATGCGGTTCACGCGAAAATTAAATTAATGCGACGCATTTTTTATGATGGAAGGTCATTTATTTTACGACTTTCATGCTAAAGTCTATTTGATTAGTTTTACTTTTCTGCTTACAATTTGAATTTGGATACAGGATCACGAAAATGCTTACTCTATTCTTAGCAAGGAAAAATCCAGAAACTATCTATCAGCTTCTGGTACAAGCGAACCTTATAGAACGTACATTTTCTTATGGTCCGACTTACTTGCAAGCAAGCGTAATCGTTTAATTGCTAATACAGTACGTAAAATATTCTGCCTTCGAGTTTGGTTAAAATTTGTAAAAAATGATTATACCAAAGAAAAAATGTATGCCATTGTTAATGCTTTTAAAGGATAATAAAATAACATTAAAATAACATATACAGTTTTTTCAGGGGGTTTAATATCTAGATGCAAGTCAGCATCTCTCTCTCTCTCTCAATCATTATTAAATTAATTTTAATTTAACCCTTAAACACATCGATCCTGTAAAATACGGAAACACATTTTCGGGTCTGGGAGACATTTTCAACTTTGAGAAGCTATAACTTTGATTACAATCAATATTTTTCAACAATTTTTTTTTAATGAAAGTTCAGAATCTCAGAAATGTGACTGCACAATCTGCACTGCCGAAAAATAATTTATTGTGAAGTTATAAAAGAAAAACCATTAAGCAAAAATGAGAAATTGGTCAAAAATCCACTTTTCTTTAAAAAATCATATCTTCGCAAAAAAAAACTTTTAAAAACTTTCAAATACGGCGTTTTAAAGCTAAAGAGTCATACTTTCAAAAAAAATTTGGCATTGAAATTTCTTTTAAAAAGTATAATTATGTAACAAGGAGAATATGAGGTATTTTTGGGTATTTAAAAATCAACTTTTTTTAAAAAATCATATCTTTGCAACAAAAACTTTTAAGGACTTTACAATACGGCGTTTTAAAGCTAAAGATTCATACTTTCAAAAAAAAATTATGTCATTGTCATTTCTATTAAAAAATGTACTTATGTAACAAGGCGAATATGAGGTATTTTTGATTAACTCGTGTCTAAAATTGGAAATTGATGTGTTTTATGATATAGGGGAGACCGGGGCTATTCGTTAGGTGGGGTAATTCGTAAAAATGAAAAAATCTTTGTATGGGTATATGTTAAAAATTTACTTTAATTACTGTAAACGCGTCCTAATGTAACG
>QKQZ01008310.1:0-40949 GCA_003595255.1 Solenopsis fugax | reverse complement strand
CGGTGATGATGGCGGCGGCGTGGACGAGCGAAACGACTTCTGGCGAAATACACCCGGCGAGCACGACGGCAGCACGTCCGGTAAAATCCTCCTGGGAAAGAGGACGCGCGATTAATATAGGTTGAAAAAATTTCCGGCCGGCAACTTTGCGAATTTTATCACTCACTCTCGAGAGCTTTTTAGAAGTCAAACCGATCGACTCCATTCCTTATAAATTTCTTTACTTTAGCATCAGAATTAATTTGTAATCTTTTATTGATTTTGTCTACTTTTTTATTTTATGAAATCAATTTGACTCCTGAGAAGCTCAATTTCTGAATATTGACATAGTAGAAATCAGGCAGACAGAGCAAACTCATTTTCACGAATATCGCGACTATTTAATGTTAAATTTTCAGCCTGGAAAATTCGACGGACGTATTCAAACTGGAGAAGTATCTAAACACGTGTGTTCTTCGCACGTGCTTTTCGTACGCGTACACTCAGCCGGTATACACTCATATCTAAAAGGAAATAGATATATACCTGTATTTGAAATTTAAAGCGAGAGAGCGAGAAAAGGAATTATAGTGCAACTTAGTGCAGCGGCAAAGAACACATCTCTTCTTTAGACCGCTTGCCGAGCATTGAAACGTGATTGGTTTTTAGTTTCTACCTGCGAACCCATTGAACCTTACTTGGGTCCCGCCTTCCAGTCTTAATTTTAGTGCAATTCAATGCAGGAGGACGAGGAACAGGCCAAAAATAATCAACCACGCGGCGAGCAGGCTTGCTGCTTTGTTCGGCTTGAACGCGTTCGTCGATATAAGATTTCTTTCATTTTCGCTTACGGTCAGAGCTGCGTATAAAAACCTTGATTGTAAGCGAATTTTCAAATACAGCTGGGCTGGGCAAGAAACCAAGATTGTAAGCGATTTCTCAAATACAAAATATAATTTGTAATATCCAGCCCTGCTTACAATACCAAAAGAAAAAAGAGAAGCGAAGAGAGCTGTTAGAAATTAAATTGAGAGTTGTGCAAGGTTGTACCATATTTCAAAATTACATCTGGATTATTCATTATGGATTGTTTTCGTTATGTTTATACAAATCTTTTTCATGTAGACAATGCAATCCAATTTATTTATATTTTACGCATAAACGAGCAATCTTGCGCTCGATGTACTTGATGACGCGTTTCATTTGAATTCCCTATTAAGACGCAGTTCCGTCAAAAAGAGCATACCCACCGAGAACTAATTCGCGTCTCGATTCATTGAAACGATTGACATTTCTCAGAGTAACAGAACGAGAGTGACGAACCATGGTCAAAGCCCGTATACACAACAAATTAATCGTAGTCCCATCCATCATATTCTCGCTGCTATCCCGAGGCGGCGCTTCTAATTATTAAGTAGTGTGAGCGGCAATCAGTGACGCCGATCGCTTTAATTGGTCCGAAAGATAAAGCTGCTCCCACCGATCATAAATATCCATAGTACAATATTGAACAAATTGCCAGAATTTGTCTTCGCTGAAGTGATTCGTGTAGGAAAATTGTGTCTGCGATGGCGATACATGACGGTAATAATTGTTAAGATCAACACCAATTTGACGTCACAATATTTCAGAGGTGGATGGCGTAAAGAGGACAATTCCTTCATATCAATTCAAACGCGTTTTGCGATTTGTAATTTGCCGTTCGTGACCATCTCTCTCTCTCTCTCTCTCTCTCTCTCTGAAACGCGTTAATCTTTGTGTATCTAGAATTGTCATTATCTCTAATTGACAAAAGTGACGAGTCGAGGGATTTCGCGTTCCTATCGATACGACACGACGTATCTCTCTCTCTCTCTCTCTCTCTCTCGCTCGGCTTTTCGCAATCCGCGATTAATGAATGCCACGGCGCGCGATTAGAAAATTAAATTAAACTACGCCCACACGAATTTTATCGCTGCTCTGTTTGCACGGAGATTTCGCGATGACCTTTCTCGCGCACCAGGGTAACAGGTGTGTTCTTCCTCCTCTCACAGGGAAATATATATATATAAAATCAACCATTCGTTCCAATTCAGTGATTCGTGCACCCAATCTTCCACGGCATCCTCTTGAAAAACACCATCTTCGTGAATCGAGCCGGCTCTACGATTATGCTCAGAGAAATGAATATTCTAATAGTAAGTCTTGATAGAAAGTGGCCGACAACAATTTCTTTCTATCCTTAATTTTGATATATTCTTGACATGCGAGAATTTAAATCTTGTACGATGACCTCGTACTCGATGCGCGACGATGTAGTGGCTTGCTCAGCTGTTTGCGCGCCGCAGTTGAACCGTCCAAGTCAATATCTCCTTATAATTCAAATATCTGCAAACATTCAGTGTTCACAAGTGTAAGCAGGCGTTTACTTACTTCGGTGGATACTTTGCTCAAAATATACGACTTCCCTAAGTCCGTAGAAGTCGCGGACACACTCGCGGCACTCGTGCCAATTATTTCCCGTCGCAATCGATTAGATTTGCACTCGGCTTTGCGACACTCCCTTGCGCGATCGAATTCTTAGGTTTCGATGTGGGTCGCGAAGGACCGATCACGTGTCTCGATTTCGGACGTGTGACATAGTAGGGCAGGCAAGCAGACAGGCAGACAGTCAGTCAGTCACGCTCGGTTGCGCTCGGTCACTCACCTACTTCTGCCGAGCACCAAAGTCGCCAGAAATCTGCTGTCTTGAAACTTCAGCTGCTCCTCCTCCGTCGATATAGGCACCGCGGCACCCAAGGCGCCTGGGGCGCCCGATTTGCGTTGCCCCATGCTGCCTACGACCCTGCAAACGGATACACACACTCGTTAGACGGGTTGCGTACCGAAGGGAACGAACAACGATGTGAAGACCATACAAATGTTACATTCTAGGACGTTACGTGCATTTGAAAGGTTGCTGCTCACTCTTTGCAACAAATGAATATATATTACTTCGAAATTCTGTAACTCTTTTAACGCTAGGGCTTCTTCTTCGCAATTGAAAAACTGTAAACTGACTCTGACCTGAGTTTATAATTTTCGCAAATTATATCTTGAGAATGCAACACGCTCTTCGACGTTGTTTATCTTATTTTCCGGTCTCATCTTTAAGTTTAATAAAATTAAATAATTACAGAGGTCCTGCTGTATTCGCAATGGCCTACATCTATCTCGAGCCACTTGCATCTAAGATTCAAACAATTTTTTCCAATGGTCTTGTTGGTCTATGGAGATGCGAAAGGGTCTTTCAAAAGGGGCTTGAACTTTAATGCGCGCATTACGCGAGATTATTCGCACTTTGAGCCGAAGGCCCTGGGCATCGAGCCCAGTGGAATATTTCTAAATTGGCGGTCAGTCGATTGTCACCTAAATATCTAGATGGGATAATTGAGCCTGGATTGGTCTTACCAGCTATTTTTAGCCACGGCAAAGGGGGTAGACCCTATTCTGTTGGCTAAAAATAATCCAATGGCGTTCACGCTTTGTTGCAGACACGAAGAATGATCCTGCTTCCTTTCGACGGAGTCTTATCCTGTTCTCGCGATTGACACGCAGGAAGGATAAATCATATAGGGCATAAATGAGAATAAATTCGAATGCAGAAATTTAAAACACGAATCTCGTTATCAACACGCAAGTTATCGTCAATCTATCAATCGAATTTTATTTTGAATTAATTGAGATTTTGTAAAAAAAAGATATGATATCTCGGTATTAACTTTAAAAAGATATAAACAGATATAGGCCTTAAAAGTTACAATAATTGATTATACGTGATAGAAAGAATGCAATTTCAGCTTGTGAATCTGCGCAATTTTCGAAATTATTCGATCTAATTTGAACGCAACGCGTGACATCACCCGGCGATTGTACCCCATCAACAAGAATCTTTTCTGACAGCTTCGGGCATCACCTGATTACGATTAACAAGTCTATAACGGTCTTATTCCAAAGTAATGGTCTAATTATCTCTTCAAATACGAGAGGTTCGCGCGAAATGACACCTGTGACGTTTTAGAGTTTACCACCCCAAGCAAATCGCGATACCTTATTTTAGCACGTAGTCATTATCGCTTCTTTTCACGTTTAGCCTCGTTTTATTTAAAGAGCTAAACCAAAATAAACACTTCATTTTCAAAGTATCCTCAAATAATTGACAGAATTCTTCCCATCATCTTTCTTATTAATTATCTGTTTCAACATTTCACTATTTTCCTTTGTTTCTTGTATATATATCTTCAATTCCCTTCTGTTGATTTTTTGATAATTTATTCTTACTATTCGGCGCATGAAGTTAGTAGGAACAATAAAAATTGTCTGCTTTCGTTCGAATTATCGAGTACATAAAAGACTCCAAATTTTTTTTCATTAAACAATTTGGTAAGAAGACAGATAACTACTCATCATTCCATGTTTCATCCATTGTCTCTCAAATAATGGAATTCTCCTAATATTTAGGTTAAAAGTTTAACTTGCTGCTGGGCTAGAATTGCGATTTTAATTTAATTCGGACCAGCGAATGCCGCGTCATCTGCTGCCTACGTTCAGTTTACGCGCGGCCACGATACACTCTTCAAGTTTTCATCATTCCATCATTTCCTGCGTCTCATATCGCATCACGCGAACGCGAGCACTGTGCTCATTTATTTTACTAATCTTTGTATTTTCTCCAATCTCGACAATTTTCCATCTCAATCTGGTGTTCGTTGATATCTTTTGCTCAAAGAAGAAGCAAAATAATTTTATATTATTTTTCTATTGAGATTTTTGTCTTTTTTAATTTTTTTTGTTTTCTCTTCTTTCGTAGGCTCCGAATATTTTTTGGACTCCAAGCACTGTCGGAAATCCTAAGAGAAAATGTCCACGGTTACTCGCTGTATCGAGAAATTATTTTCAGATATCTGCTCGATAATAACAGCTTTCGATATTCTTTCAATGTGCATTCTGCGATATTCTACGCAGAGCCGCATAGACATATACTTGTCAATTTGTATGAATTAATTGTCGCTACTGTGGTATTTCTAACGACATGTAGATTTATTGAATTGACTTTGCATCGGTCTTAGTCACCATGTGTACAATTGAACAAACAAATGTGCCTCCCCGATCGCCATCACTAGGCGGAATTGTGATTATTGTAATATCGCATCGTTTCAACTTGCTGACTATAATATGGGTCAACATAGCCTTGACGGCAATTTCCCAATTGGCATGAAAAATAGAACGCGAATATTCAAAGTTTTCGAGATACACATATTTTTATACTTCTTCTTATAAGTCTTGATGATGTCATTTAATTAAAAGAAATTCATTTCGATGTACAGTGCAACAATAATTATCTTTCGTTGCCGACGTCATAATTCAATATAATCGTTTACATTGAGATGTATTGTATGCTTTAATATATGGCGATAACAATCGGTCACATGTTCGAGCGGAATTGATTGGACGGTAAATGACCGCGTGATTCTCAGAAGGATTTATATTCTTCAAATACCAATCTTTAATTTCAGTTCCTTCAAATTCGCTGTGTGCCGCTGTGGTCATTTCCTCATGTGTACAAGCGTACGAAACAAAATTTATTATCTGCTAGTTGTGCACTTCCATTTAGCTGATGCTGATTTAGCTTTGCCCTTCACCCTGTAATTAATGTTCATTGAATCAATATTTGCTAATTAGTATCTACTAATGAGGGAAACTAAGTTTGGTCAATACTCTTCAGAAAATTGCATCTTACATTTGTGTGACGTACATTAATTTGTGTACTTTTAAATTTACACCTTCGACGGTTCACTCTGAACAGATTATTTCTTGTGAGGAAATATTTAATCATTTTTTAAAGATCGCCGACATACTTTATTTTAAAGTATCAGAAAGCACGACTAATAATTGAATAATCCTGCGACGATTATAATAATTAAGAAAGATTGCGCTGAAAATTTTCAAAGAGTCGAGATTTCGAGTTCCGTTCTTGTTTGAATCCACTTAATAACGCTCTTCATCAATAGAACCTTTACCCGGGCCGCGAGCCGAGGGTCAATTGCTTATTAACTCAAAGAGTCGTAGCGGCTATTAAACGATTTTCATTGTCATTGAAATGGTTTGCAAAAAATGATCACGTTCTTCCGGAAGCAAGCGTATCTTCCATTGGTCAATACTTCCATGGATCCTACTGTCGTTATGAACGAATTTCTTTTACAATTGAAGTGGAAATGATTACGAATCACAAGAAACGTTTTACTTCCTTTGGACGCATTCCGAAAAGTGCCTTGCAAACATCGCACTTCATCTCTGACCACGTGTCCCCTTTGCAGTCATCTTAAACGTCCGGAAATGAGGCAATTTGGCGGTCACATTTACGTCGGCTTATGAAATTAGATCAAACACGCTTGAAAATGATCTAAACATTCTAAACAACGCTGCATCATCAGTTATTCGATGCCGTACAGCTGCATTCGATATCGTATCATCAGATACGTCACCGTATACATTACTAAAAATTACCGTGTCATCACATGTATATTGCAAAATCATGGTTACCAGAGAATACACGAATTATATATTTTATGTACCTCTCTCGTGGAAACATTCGAACTTTAAATGATTTATTCTCGCAGTTTAGCAGTTTTAAATAGTTTTAGTACAATTAAATAGATTATGATTTTAATATAAAATTAATAAAAAGTAAGTCAAGAGAGAGTTTTTGTATGAAAACAAAAGAGAAAAACGCGGCTTTAAATTATAATATATTCTACTTATTTCTCTTTCTCTCTATTACTTTCTTTAATTTGTGCATTACGATAAATATTTGCATTTCATATTTGATCTAAAATTATCTATTTGATTTTTCCATGACGTTAAATGTCACATTAGACAAATAAAGTTTAGAATCGGACGGGGTCCTATTCAACTCGGCTATCTGATTTTCATGTCACGTTGACATTTGAATACCATCTTGATAGGCAAATAAAACTCAAAAGTGGATAACTACATTTATGCTGAGAATACGAATCATTGTTTGTTACAAATGATTTCACCTATTTTTCTCTGTCCAGTTTAGCTATACTATTGCCAGTTTAGCTATATGTTTAAATATTGAAAATTTTTAATACTGATTTTAAAAATAGGATCCAAAGATTATTAATTTATCGTTAAATATATCTAATTCTCCTCATCATCCTAATATTCCTAAGAAAAATTTAAGGACTATTCATTTTTGTTAACTCATTTCAGATTATTTAAATATGACTTAAGAGACCATTGGTGTGAAATTCAAGTTAATCGCGCAAGTGATCAGTTTCTGATTGGTCTCACCTGGTGGACGTTGACTTTAGAGAACCATTCGCGTAAAGATCGGCTGCCATGGTACCGGTGTCAGCCCAATGGCATCCCGATCTTCGTGGATACTCCGAGGAATGTGCGAGCTGGGATCGCGTCGATCTCGTCTCTCTTTTCTTCACGTCCTTTTTTCCCCCGTTGAAAATTGATACTCTCGGGGAGAATCCTTCGAAATCCTCAGCAGCTGTCACTGACAATCGTTAACCTTGACCAGGCTCGTTCTCATCGCGAATGAAACACCAATCGCTTCGGTTCAAACACGCTCGTCGTATTGACATTATCTTCATATCACTGTACACGACCTGTTAGCATGTACCGGTCCTTATATATACATACGTACATATATTCTTCGTCTATTTATCGTAACGCGAAAATTTCGTCAGAAACGCGACGTCGACGCGAGAAATTTCGGGAAAGGAGCGAGCGGAACGTCGCGTGGCGAGCGCAATTTCGAGGGAACGACTGCCGCTCCGTCAACGGAGGAGACATAGGATCATCCTGTGCCCGCCTCGTGACTGAACTATGTCAGACGGGGCACTGTCAATTGGATAACTACCTACCCCACATTGGTATTGTCGCGTGTATGTAATGCAGCGTATCGTTGATGCCGAGATCCAGCACGTAGTCCGTGCTCTCCCACTTCTTTTAGATCACTTTATCTCCTTCTTTTTCTTCTTTTATAGATCTTTCTTGTCTCTTTTAAAATACAGCACATCATGTTTGTCCTTTTATCTTTCCTTTTTCCATTTCACTTTTCGTTCTAGTTCTGCTCTCACATACAGCAGATGAGAAAAATTGTCTGACGTACAGAAAAGATAAATGCATTTAAACTCGATTCGAAAAGACTTTGCCAATCCTCTTTCTTACTCATTATTTTCAAAGAAATCTATCAACGATCTATCATCCATTAACTTACTGTTATACTTATTAACATTTATTACCTTATTGCCTCTGACGTTACTTGAAATCCAAGTAAATGTCACGGAGCTGAAACAGCACATTATCTCGTGCGTATATTCTGTCGTCACTTCGGTAGTATGAATTAACTCGATGACGCGGGAAGAATAATCCGTATCATATGGCACCGTCAGCTCAATCACGCTGACCTTGCAAACTAATACCGATCTTCGCGGGAAAGCCTAGACAAATAAATTCGAACGTTCTTATTAATATGCCATTTATCTTGAAAAATTACTTCTCTCTCTCTCTCTCTCACATAATGTTGAATATCCCATCGATTCTAAAAATCTGATTATCCATAAACATTATAGAGATCGTATTTGTCATAAATTCGTGCAAAATTTTGATCTAAATGTTCTCTACTTTAAAACCAAACCAATTTTGTTCTAAATAACAATTTTCTTCTCCAACGATTTTAAAGTGATCTTTGCACAAATAAAATTCAAATTTGCTATCAAAACAGTTTGTAATTGTAAAATATGAATATTTGAATAAAACGTATATTTTAGAAAATTATTCTTCGCGACAAAAGACGCGTATAAAAGACAAGAGTTTGGTGTAATAGTTGAGAGACTAAAAGTCAAGATTGGGAATTGAGAGGACTCGCGGGCGAGAGAATTTGGAAATCGCGCATATCGTATTTCATGGATGTGACAGACGGCGTGAAACCATTTCGCCAGTTGCAGTACTCTAAACGAATGATTCATCCTACCTCCAATTCCCACTTGCGGCGTCGACCCTCCGCGCGCGCGATTTACGCATCATCAGGTTTGATAGGTCGCTAAAGGCTGCTGACTGAGACCTCCATCGAAGGTTTAGGCTTTATCAGTGACGCAACATTATACTTAAGAGGCATTGATGATTGTGTCATTGGTGAAAGAATAATCGGACATAGATGCGCATACGTGCGTACGTGATTTGCAATGCCAGTTGGGAGTCTTGGGATTCATCTTTCTATTGGGAAATTGACTTCAGTTTGATCAAAATAATCCGGCGTGTCACTCTGTAAAGATTTTTAAGACTGATTGTGATTATTTTTTGCGCAAGAGCAGAATAAAATCTTATTTGTAACGTCTGTTCAACGATATTATAATAAAAGTTTTGTTCGCAGATCGCAGAGTTTTTTATTCTCCACGTGTCTTACGTGCTGAGTAGACAACTGAATCTCACTCAGCTAATTAGAGAGAGCTTTGATCCTGAGCCCAATTATAATTATCAAAACTATCTACGTGACATACCAGTGGCAAGAGATGTCTCTTATCTACCGGAGGAATATTATGATGCAGGAAATGTGGCAAGGGGACTACGGCAGTTGAACAGAGATAATAGAAATTTGATGCCCGTTAGTAATTATTTCTTAATCCTGAAAAAGATCGTTCCTTATTAAAAGTGTCAAAAAATAAGTTCTGCTAAAAAATAGAAATTAAATCGTAATAAATTCCTATTATAATTTCTTTTGATTCGTCAATTTTCTATGTGTTGTTCATTTCTGATTTAAAATCTATATTTGTATTGAGATAAATGTTTACATTTCTTCTTTTACGATTTATACAGGAATATCGCAATCTTTGCGAAACAACAACGAAAAAAGTGGAGATTAACGATCTCGAGTATGAGTATCAACCCCCGCATTATCATGAGGTCTACTGTAAAAGCTATTCACTGTTGTTAAGCGAGGATGTACAAATATCGAAACCATTACAACAAGTAAATTTACACATCATATAGTAAAATAGATGATCAGATTTAATGAAATGGATTCAAAGTACTTTTTATTAAGCAGAAAATATGGGCTGACTCTAAAAGAGAATATTTAAATATTTAACGTTTTTCGAGATGATTTAAGTTAAGAAATAACAAACCTGTCAGATATTCAAGTTTTAAATTCAATGAGAAATGAGAAAAAGTTGTTTCTTTTTAATCTAACTAAGTTTCTTAATACGTATTTTTTTCCAGAAATGCGTTTATCCAGCATTTCACTGCGTGCAGAGAAGTCGGACCTTATCTTTTGTCAGACGACAATGGGACAGTGAATGTTGGGAACCATATACAAAGGAAATCGCCAGCGGTTGTGACTGCATGTGGCCAGTCACTAACCTTGGTGAAATAAGACATCATTTTTGATTTAGTAAAATTGTATGTTAGCGAAGTTAAAGTTTCATTATAGTGAAAACATCGCGAAACTTTGAACGACCACAATAAATAAAATTCTTCGTAAAAATATTTATTTATTGCATTATATAAACGCAAATGAAACAACGTGTTGCCAGTATCATCTTACCATTATTAATCCTTCTCTTTTACGTATCGTTTATTGTGAAAAATCAACAACGTAGAATTAGTCACCTCGAAAAATGCTTTTCTACAAAAATGTTTATCCTGTAGTAGACTATTTCCACGAGTTCGCTTTATGCTTTGGTAAGAAATTGAATCCATCAGGCACTTTTCCAAGCAGCATCTCACTAAAAATAAACAAAAAACGTTAATATCATATAGTTAAAACTAACATTACTCAACGAAAGCTAATAGCCTTACGATAATTTCACCCAATCAGCACAGTTGGAACTGGCCATTAACGTCTCCATATCGTCGCGACCTCTATAGAACGGTGGCCTCTCGTTAATCCGCTGCGGCGGTCTCTCCAAAATTCCAACAGGAATATACCTATGAATATACATCTCGATGTATGTGTATGTCGAAGAATAACGTGATGCTTTAATAATCAAGAGAAACATATTCTTCTCAAAGAATGTAAACTTGCCTATGAAGGAAGGAGATCCATTCGAGCATGAATCTCCTGGTGGTTTCGACGCCGCGGGTATCTGATCCCCAATGCTCGAGCCCGTAATTCGTGTATTTCCTGAGAATATCGAATCTCTCCGCGCTCGATATGTCGATTAACTTTTTCTCCTTTATCTCGGTAAAGATCCACGGTTTGATTAATGCGCCGCGTCCAATGGTGATGCCCTGCACTGTATCATACGTCTCTTTCATACGACGATAATCATCGAAGGACAGAATATCGCCGTTTCCGAACACAGGTATTGGCTGCGCTGCCACCGCACATTTTTCTATATACTCCCAATCAGCCAGCTTCGTATATCTCTGCTCACGAGACCTACCGTGAACCTGAAAGAATCATTAAACCGAATAAGAGAATCGAGGAATATAATATAGAAAGATTATATTTCTCTAACACTTTATTTTTCTCATTAATAATAATCTTTTTTTAAATATTTTTCAGATATAGTGCGAATTTTTCTATTAGAGTTTAGAGATGTAGCATACAAAATCAAATTCTAAAAGTTATTAAAATATTTTAAAGATTTTTTTCTCTCTTGAAAAATTCTATTCTTCAAAGATACCATAGTGTTTTCAAAGAGACCAATTTATAATAAGCAAAACATAAATTCAATGGACTTACTCACGGTAATCATGGACACTCCCCAGTCTCGAAATTTCGGCATTAGATTATGCGCGATCGGTTTATCCATGTAGACGCCAGTTCTGGTCTTAACAGACAAGGGTATGTCCAGTACTTGGCTAACAGACTTTACCACGGTCTCAAGTACATTCAATCGATTGAGCATACCGCTACCACCGCCGGTTCTATAAATCAGATCGATCGGACATCCAAGATTCAAATCGATATAGTCGACACTGATTTCATGATTCAGCAGTTGAGCACATCGCGTCAGCACTCCTGGATTATTGCCGCAGAGCTGCACGCCAAAGATATCCTCGCTTTCGTGTCGCTTCACTAACGCCCATTCTTCCTGTGCGCCCTTTAATATTTTTGGTGCCAATGCCATCTCGCCGCAGGTGATATCTGCGCCATACTCTTTGCAAATTCTTCGAAATGGCAAATTGCCCACTGTAGTCAGAGGACTAAGTAGTATCTTGCCTTTCCAGTCAATCACCTTCTTCTCCGACTGTCGCAATTTGATTAAATCGCTATCGTCTACGGGTCCAAGTTTCAATTCGTTTGACTGATGCAAAATATTGCAATCTGAAATATCTGTTTTCGCTTTCTCATCATTTATGTTGTCAGAAATTCTTTTATCTGCTTTCTCGTTGTTGCTATTCCCAGAATTATCAACTGGAAAATCTAACTTTATATAATTCTTGTCTTCTGTTTTACTATTTGAACTTTGTAACTGTGTCTTTCTCTTAGACGGGCCATTAGCTTTGACAATTGCTTCTGCTTTAGTAAAAATGTACTTGTGCTTACGCAATTTATTTTGTAGTTCTTTGGGTAAGTGATTCTTTGTAGGTGGTGGACACTTACTGTATTCCTCAAGTTTCTCTTTGTCAATGATGTTAAAACCATCTTCAGTCAAGTGTCGCAAGCCCATTCTGCAAGTGAGTCCCCTTGGGCACTTGCCAGTCAAATTGAAAATATAACATTCCGTACCTATATCTTCCGGCCTGATCTTTAAATATTCTTTTCGATCATGCAGGAAAGTGCAGCGCTGATTCGAGCATTTTCTATCAGATCTATCTACTGGTTGATCCGCAATCCACGGACATAGGGTCAATTCTCTGGAAATTTTAAATGGAGGCGGTCTTGCCTTATTTTGGCCTCTGAGCTTCTCTCTCTTGTCATCCAATTTGGGTTTCTTAACAGGTACCTCATCCAACGACGGCGCAGCTGTATCTTTTGCGCCTACATCCACAGACACTTTCTGCTTATCGGTCTCTGTCAAGCACTGTTCACTCAACTGTCTCACATGGTCCTCGATAATAAACCTGTAATGCCAGGCACAAATGTTAATTGTAAAACACGATAATTTTAATTAATAGATAATACATAACTGTTCTTCAGATATTAATAATTGTGCACACAAATTTATTCATAAATATAATGTTCCAAATAATTTTTATAGAACAACAAACAATTAACAAATAGGCTACAAAGAGTCAGCGCGGTTATAAGTGCGCAATTAAACTTATTACAGTCTTTTTAAAACTGTTTATTCATAATTATAACAATTTAAACGAACGTTTCGACTCGCTTTGGAGTCCTCTTCAGCGTATCAATATGAAAAAAATATAATAAAAATTTTTCGAGACATCATCAGTTCTCATCCAACAGGAGGTAGTCACCAACGGTTTGCCAAGTCCATAGTGGCATCTCCACACGTGTTAGTGTCAAATATNTCAATTTCTACGACACTAACACGTGTGGAGATGCCACTATGGACTTGGCAAACCGTTGGTGACTACCTCCTGTTGGATGAGAACTGATGATGTCTCGAAAAATTTTTATTATATTTTTTTCATATTGATACGCTGAAGAGGACTCCAAAGCGAGTCGAAACGTTCGTTTAAATTGTTATAATTATGAATAAACAGTTTTAAAAAGACTGTAATAAGTTTAATTGCGCACTTATAACCGCGCTGACTCTTTGTAGCCTATTTGTTAATTGTTTGTTGTTTTAAATACGAGAGTCCTTGCTAAATATATTTGTTTTTATAGAATATTCATAAACACAACATTATATATTTAATATACAGAATCCTATATTATAATTATAAAATAAAGTAATTACACAATAAAAATTGAGAAAAAGCTATCTGAAAATACACGTGAATAATTTGTAGAGGTTAGAAAACGAATAAGCACACTTTCAAATATACTCGTAGAAAATTCATTCGTTACAAAATTAACGCAAGCCATCCGGTACATCTACATACTCTTCTTTTATCAAGCAAACGCCCTTTTGTCTGTCTTCGCCATAATCGAACGAACAGTCCCCGCATTTTTCCTCGCAATCCGCCATTTCCTCACACGTGCACCTGCGTGCACCGTGCGGCGTGCAGTGTGCACTGCGGCGCGGCCAGATATAATTAATCTATTTAATTAATCTTTGAAAATTAAAATTTTTATAAGTTTAAATCTTCTGATCTTAAATTTGATTAGTTCTCGAAATCTTAATTCTTGATGTATCGGTCAGTGTTACCCTCCTAGCTCCTATTCTCCTGATATTTCGTTAGTTCTTGGAAATTCAAATTGTTATATTGCGCGAAAATTTATACGGAGTCAACACTGCACTCTGCAGTCGTTATGATATTGTGACGTCACAACGGACTAATCAAAGAAGAGAATATATATTTTTTTTCTTCTCTAATTGGTCCATTGGACACAAGAATCAAGAATACATGTGGAGCATAGCTGCCTATTTCAGAGAAGAGGTTAATGATTGAACGTAAGGAGATCAAAACTGTCAAGACACAGTGGACTTTTTTTTTNTTTTTTTTTTTTCGAACATCTGATGATTCATCTTTCCACCTTTTCTAGTTTTCTTTTCATATTGGAGAAAAAGAGAGAAAAGATAAACTGGACGAGAAGCCAAAAGGAAAAAAAAAACGTGAAATAAGTTTGCATCATAACAATATTAAAAATGAGTTATTGCATCGTATTTGGTTGCAACAATCGTGTCGCGAAAAAGAATCATGAACAATTAGAAAACGAAAGAGCTAAAAACAAAAAGTTTTCGTTTCACATGTAAGTAAATTTAAAATCTAGGTTATAATAATTCTATTTTTATTAGTTAACCCATAATGACATTTAGTGTATATGAATGTGGTGTTACTTTAACAAATAATTTACTGTAAGATGTCTATATACATGGCTCTTTTTTTATCATTTTCATACAGCACTGAAATTTTTCAGACATTAGAAATATTTCAATTGAAATAATAAAACATTTCTAAAGCATTATTGATCGTAATCCTCTAAATATAATAAATTAAAAGATTATTTCTGAAGTACTTTACGTTTAAAGTATGTCAGAAACATTTAAATTTGTTATATAAATATTTAAGTAATTAAATCTGACTTTGGTTTTTATGTTCTTTATCACAGAAATAATATATTTTTTTTTAGATTTCCACAGAACATTGAAAAAAGAAACAAGTGGCTTGAAGCGATAAATTTAAAAAATTATACTCCACCAAAAACATCCGCTGTTTGTTCTGCACATTTCAGAGAAGATGATTATGAACCAGGACTTTTGTGTCGCAAGTTGAAAAAAGATGCTATTCCATGTGTATGTGTAATGAATAATAAATTTAGCTTATGTACTGTAATATTCTAAATAATAATTTATTATAGTTACTTAAAGAAGAATCAACAGAGTATCAGGAAACAAAATCTGTTATAGAAAGTATAGAACACTATACAGTTGGTTAGTATTGTAAATAACTTGTGTAATTTGGATACATTACAATATTTTTTGTACTTATGTGTTTATTTGCATGTTTTATTCTGCAATATTTCCTACAGTATATAAGTTACATTCTTATTTATTTTATATTATAATAATATAAATTATGTAACATTTAAAATTTATATTATTGTAGACATTAGCAATGAAAGAAATGAAGAAACAATGGAAACGATGATATCCAGAACAATGGTAGAGCGTTCAACTAGCATCTCTCCTTCCAGAATATTTAACTCGCCAACAAAAGTCCACTTACGCGAGGTTCATGCACGTGAAAAAGCGATTATTAAACGACAATTAGCTATTGCTCAGTATAAAAGAAATAAATTACGAAAGAAAATCGAGTCTTTTAAGAATCTTATTAAAGAATTACGTAAAGAGAAGCTTAATGTATCAGCAGACGATTTACTAAAAATTTTATACGAAGGTATGAGAGAACTAATCAGACGTATTATAAGAGAAAAAAAATTCTTCCTATTTCTAGAATGTATATAGCAAGCTTTCGTAAATTTGCTTTATCATTGAATTTTCATTTATGAAAAAGATACAATTGTATTTGTCACAAATTTTATAATATTTTACCACGTTCAAAATCTATATCAAAATGGTATCATTTGTTTGATGGAAAGCCTGCCATAAATACGAAAGCTTTAAAAGTTGTCAACGTGTATATTTGATTTCTTATAAACCAGTCGCTGCATTAATATTTGATGAAATGGCAATTCACCAATATTTAGATTATTGTAAAAATAGATTTGTAAATTACGCAGACTATGGCAAAAATACAGAATGTGACCTTTTAAAAATTGCAAAAAAGCATTGGTTTTTTTGTGTTGTGTACGTTAATCAGTCTTGGAAATTGTCTATTATTCAATAAACGATATTAACTCTAAACAAAAACGTAATTTAATAGTACAATTAACAGCAATTCAACGAAAACTAGAATGTTAATTATAGCTTTACTCATGATGGCTTATCTTTAAATATAACATTCTGCAAAGTTTGGAATGTAATTTTAATACTAATACTAATTTTCAGAGTTGATTGGTGTATAAGACTAATGATACCAATGTTTACACATTTCTGGATCCTAGTCATGCGTTAAAGTTGGTATGAAACTGTTAGTCACACAAAACAACTCGGTGGAGGTGGTAATAAAGTGCAATGGAACATTTCAAGGAATTGAACAAGTTACAAGAAGCAAAAGGATTACATTTAACTAACAAATTTAAAACTACATAGAATATTATACATATGAAATCAAAATGAAAGTTAAATTAGCAAGGTAACTATTAAATACATCAATTGCAAATGTAAATAAATGTAAATTTTAATTATATAAAGACAATGTTATTACAATTGTTCTGCAACTATTAGATTTACATCTATTTTCAATGATTTATTTCATATTTTTTGTTATTTATATAAGTTGTGTAAAATAAAACAATTTTATAGGTACAACATTCATTTTATGCATTTCTTTTTTTGAGTTCTGTGTTTTTAAATTAGTGGTTCTGATTTCTGACTTTCAAAAACATTTTAGAATTCAATTTTTTTTTTAACTTTCAGATTCTAAAACTTATAACCCAACTTTGAAAAATAATAGAAAATGCTATCAATTACTTGTTATTATTTACAAAATGTAAATATGTAATTGTTCAAGTATGTGACCTTACAAGATTTTTAAGATAAACTGTTTTCAAATAATTGATTAAGAATCGCTCAGTATAATACAATCGTATAATAATTAATAACTTTTACGAGCTAATCTCATGGAATTAGCTCGGAAGGTACAATAAAGATTTTTTGAAATTAATTTACTCATATCTTTACATCTAAGAGGGACTCATTTTTTAAATTTTGCACACATCCTGGGTAGTATATGGAAGTTACGTGAAAAGTTTGAAGAATAAGTCTTTCTTGAAAAAGAAGTTATGAAAAATTAATTTCAAAGGTGGACTCCCTTCAAAATTAATTTACTCATAACTTTCTAAGAGGGATACAAACCACGTTTATTTGGATTTTACCGCTGGTGATACGTAGTACCATGATGACGTCTTTATGGACGCAGGTAACCCTAGTATACGGCGATTTCGGCGGTCCCACGAAGGTCGGGTGATCGGGAATGTCGGGATGGCCTCTCAGTTTTCTCTTTAGTTGGACCTTTAGGGCCTTTCCAGAGAACATAACCTTATGGATAAGGAAATTGATTGGTCCATTTCCTTATGTATGAGCTAAAAGACCAATTTCTTTATGCATGTGGAAATGTAGCTAAATCAGCCAAATGCAGCTATACAAGATTGTCTGGATAGGTCCTTATTAACGTTTTTTCTGGATCCTTTGAGAATATCGTAAATTTATTTCTATAGATTATTTGGCGTACCGGATGCATGTTCCAACTTTCGTTGTTCCTGCCAGTTCCTGCAACGTATGTGACAGGTGGTTTAGGTTAAAGTTAACCGTTGAAGTTTTCATTCTGTTTATACTCCGTATACGATACGAAAGTTACGAAACTGCAGGAATTAACTCGAGCGAGAACTTTAAATTGTGAAGTGTGAGTATTGAATTCGTATTAAATTAAAACATTTGTTTTAATGTTATGATTGTCAAATGACGAACAATAAAATCAACATTTTTCAAATTTTAGAATTTAGAAAAGGAACACACTATTCCTTTTCATTTAAAATTGGGCTATGTTCGGAAACATTACCTCGATTATTTTGTGTATCATTTCATCTTTTATTGTTATTCACCAAATGTTAAACAAGAATTAAAATGATACGTGGGGCACTCGAGTGATGTTTCCAAACATAGCCCTCATTGCCTATAGCATTTAACTTTGAAGTTATACTGGATGAATACTATGTTATTTTGAAATTTTTACGAGAATGAATATTTTATCACCTTTGCAACACAATATGATACAAATTGTAATAAATAATTGTATTATTTATTTTAGGTAACTCTGCGTCCCGTACAAGTATTCACAATGAATAATGTAGTGGATACTTCTTCGGACGAAGATGATCCATATACAAATTCTGTTGCTCGCTTAAGAGGTATAATACTTGTTTTATTTGTAATAATTGTAACTTTATTATATAAGTAAAGTACTTAGAAATATAGAAATAAAAGCAGTATCAATGTATTTTCATGTGTAGTTCGAGGTTTAAGTAATTCTTATAATTGAATATAATATTTTGTTTTAGCATTAAAAAAACGACGGTTTGAGACACTTTCTCTTGAAGAGAGGTGTGTATTATGCAAATTGTGATTATTATTTAAAACATATGAATTATGAAATATTAAAATTTAATTTTGCATAAAAAGTATTTAAAATTATTTTTTTTCAGCATTGAGCAGCAAATGAACAATGAAGAGATAAATGATAAAGAGATAAATGATAAAGAGGTAAACGGTAAAGAGATAAACGGCAAAGAAATAAACGGTAAAGAAATAAATAATGAAGACATGTGTATTGAAGAAATGAGTTACAAAGACATGCAAACGCGAAGCAAGATGGTAAGAGATAGAAGGAATAGAAAAATTCCTACTAAAGCCAATAGTAGGCGAACTAGGGGAAGGGTAATACTTTTTTTTATTTTTTTTAAATACATATAGTAGAAATAGATAGATGTATAGATATATTATTTATCTTGAAAACTGAGATCAAATTTTGATAATTATTTTTATTAGGACTCCTAAAAAAAGTAAGTTATATTGTTTTCAAGATAAATGGCACATATATTGTATGTAACATATATTGATGTTTAATTCAAGAGAGGATAGTTTCAACATAGATTTTATGCTAATGTTTCAGCATTTGCCTGTTAATTTAGAATATAGTGAAGTTGAGGAAATAAGAGAACAAATGCCTGTAACATCTTGTGAGGATATAATCGCATTGTCAGATGATGACGTGTACAACGATAATGACAACTATGAGATAAATGTAAAAGTGTACTGGAGATCAAACAGACTTGATCGTTTAACTATGCGTAGAGTATGTATCATTTGTTAAGTTCCTTTATCCACGATGCTTGAGAATTGATCAATCGTATTTGAACAATTCGGCTAATTGATGTGATTCGTCAATTCTTTCTCTGTCCGAGATCTCAGACCGATTTCTATGATCGTGGACACAAGGCTTTAGCTAACAACGTAGCAAATCGCACAGTTTTATACAATTATTTTTATCATTTATTCAATACACAGATTTATGAAGATAACTTTCTCTTATTACAGCATGACAGTTTCAAAGAAATTTTCCAGCATTATGCAGACTTAGAAAAGGTTTCTGTGAATGAAGTCCTAATCATGAAGGGGGAAAAAATTATTAACCACACGGATACTCCTGCATCGCTTAAACTTTCCATTATAGATATACTTGGTTGGTATAAATGACTCATTAGTTTTACAGCAATAATGTAATGCTTACTCTATACTTACAGATGGTGGGATAGTCAATCCAGGTATAAATACATTATCCAAAGATGAGAGCAACGACGAAAATATATGTACTATTAAAGTGCAAACGGCGAACAAGAAACAGTCTTTGACTATCCCACTTAGGAAGGATGAACAATTTAAGGTGTTAATCGCTAATTGCGCTAAGGAACTTGGCATGACTGAAAATAATCTGAAGCTTTACTTTGATGGAGAACAAATTAGTCCAACTGATACTCCAGAGTCTTTAGACCTTGAGGAAGAAGCATGTATCGATCTTCATATTTCTATGTAAAATGTAATGAAATTCAATTTGTATACCTTGTTTCATAGATTGTGTTCATTTTATATTATAAATATATTATTATCTGTACATACATGGCTTCCAAATCTAGTAACTTAGAATAGATGTAATAAGAGAATTAGGTTTTAAATAGAATGTACTGTTTTATTTATTTTTTTTTGTTTAGGTGTTGATCATGTAAGTTATTAAGTTACACTTAAATTGCTTGCCGAAGTATACTTGTAAAAAGATGTATAAATATGAATAAATAAGTTTTTGAAAAATTGCATTTATGATAGAATTATTAACAAATGACTTAAAAGAGATTTTAAAACCTTTTATTCATGCTGCAATTTTGTTTCTTTGTGTAACAAGGAATGTAATATTTATTACCGATAGTTTTTTTTATTAGTTTTATACAAGAATATATGTTTGATTCAAGATACTAATTATTTACTTCTGTGTTTGCAGTGTGCAATCTTAAATTACATTAATTAAAACGTTATGTATTATGGTATCAGATCTTAATTCCTCAAGAAGGTATTTTTACAACAACGAATCATATATTTATATATATTGTGATACAATATTATACATAATGTACATAACATACTGATATGCTCTATAGGTATATAAATGTATTATATACATATAAAGCGCACTCAATATTTCTGTTTATTACGATTCTGCACAATATATTGACTGTACTACATTCAATTGCAATTACTATTCTTTTTTAACATAAGCAGTCAAGAACATTAGTTATTAATTATACATTTCATCCGCGTTAACATTCCTAACCTGAGAAAGTACACTTTGTCTCGTCTTTGAACACCAATTTTAACGGCAATTTTAAGTTTACATCAAATATATTAACATATAAAGTATTTGATCGCTATACACTATGTTCATGGTCGCCTGTCAAAAGGATAGAAGATAGAATAAATGACGACAAACTAAACAGGAAGTTTGTGAAGAATAATGTACAGTTTGCTTGCAACGATAAATATTGCACGGTAATTTATCAGATACTTTCATTGAAAATATTAGGCTTGAGTTTCGCGACAAAAGGCGTTTCGTATGTTAATTTTATTCTATATAATACATGACAATGCAATAGTAATTTGCTGTTAAAAGGAATGTTTTGGAGAGTCAATTGCCGAGAAAATTAGCTTAATCGTTAAATTTGCGATTTGCATTCTGTCCGAACAGCGCGGAACGGATCTGGGGTATCAATTGTTGCGCTATCAGCTCTAATCTGCTCTCCAAAGTATTGCTAATCTTTATGCGCCCTGTGAAACAAGAATTATTTTGTATATAATACTAATTAAGCAATTAATATAATGCAAAATACAGAATTATTTGGTTAAAAATAAAATTATCATTTAGATCACTATAAATTTATGTGATTATAACTATCTTATTATATTTTTATAAGGCAGCGATTAATAATTTCTCGATTGACAGGACAGAAAATATTTTGATGATATAATTACCTCTGGATGCTAATAATTCCACGCCTCCACAACTTTCGGTGGGTAAGAAATTATCGGTATCAATCTTCAGGGTAACATCTTTCTTAGTTTTTTGTTTATAATGCTGCTGAACATTGTCAATAAGGGATTCTACGAGAGGTACGTCAACTTGACGAACACGAAGAGTAATGTTTGGCTCTGTTAGCTGTAAAAATATAAATTATGTTATAGAAACAATTATACAGGACCAAAAAGTGATAAACGTAATGCAACATAATAATAATTGGAATAAAAAATATTACTTGATAGAGCCCTTGGATGATCAGCAGCTGAAGAACTTCTCTATATCGCGTAGGATTATGAGTTACTTCACTTAATCTCTTTCTAGCATCATCAAGGACATTGCGAACATGATCTTCCCGCACTTTTAGAGCCTTTAATCGTGCTTGGTTGAGCATGTTTGAAGATTGTCTACAAATCAATAAAAATGAATCAGTTAATAAAATTATAAATACAAACAATTTAATAAACATTTTTACAATTTTTTATTAAATAAATAAAATTAAATCTTAAAGTTATAAGATTGTGATAATTTTTTCAATAGTTTGTATATTATATTTAAAATAAATATTATATACATATAATAAAATAATTTTTCATACATACATCTTCTTTTGCAGTTCAACTTGCTTTTCCTTTTTCTCGTAATATTCCATGATCTTGAGACGCTGCTGTTGCACCAGGCGTCCCTTCTCGATATTAAATTCCTCTTCTGCCTTGGCATCTATTTCCTCTGCCTTTTCATTGGCCTCTTGCTCTATGAAGGCCATCATATGCTTGATCTACAATCGTATCATTTTTTGTCTTTAGAGAAGCCTTTTAGAACAATAAATTTTAATAATCAACTATTTAAATCTTAATACTTCTAAATAATACTTTTTTTCATTTCAAGAATGCATAACAAGTTGCATAAAAATATATGTTCTCCAAAGCATGCCTTATCCAGGAGCTTCAACCATTTAAAGTTTTAAAGGTTTAAACGTTCATTCCATAGTAAAATGTATATATAAATGAACGATTAAAGCAATCCGACAAAACATCAACCGCTGTCTAAATTTCGCAAGTGGTTGTTTATTCAATTTTATTTAAGTACTTAAGACGTGCGTGGACTTTCGTTCCATTTGACTCCTGACAGCAGTCATGATTTGAAGCAGTTTCGAGAATGAAATTCTAGATGCTAGAAATCCGCGTGACACGCAATCCCCTCGAGAAGCATGTTTGGCCAAATTAGCAGCGTTTTAGCGCAACGATAAACAATCGTAAAGATATTAATAGCGCGAGAGCACCGACGCTCAGCTCGAAAGAAGTGAGCTCGGGGAAGGAAGAACACTTCTTCCGCGGAAGGACGCATCGCAAGATGCCCTTTCCTCGCTTACCTGCTTCTGAACGTCCGCATCGCTGAGGGCCATGGTGTCGTCCGATCTGTTTTCTTTCCTGGAGAATACACGGGAAGGCTCGGAAGGGCTCGGGATCACGAGGCGCGGTGCAACGAAGTCGTCAACGCCTACAACGATCAGTACATCCGATCGTCGGCGTAACGTCAGTCATATGACCCGAAGTGTGACTCGAGGCGCGTTCCGAAACGCACTCGGCGTAAGCCGGTCCAAGACTTTATGCGCACACGCCTGCATGTCGGCGAATGTCGGCATCGCGCGAAAGATGGAGCTCCGATCGCTGAGATCAAAATTTTGTGTGCAGTAGATATCCTCTAATAAGGGTCTTTAGCTTTAGTTTTAGTCAGTGTGCAGTGGTATGTAGTAGCGTGTAGTTCATTTGTGTACAGTGCAATTTTGTAATCATGGCGGATCCATTGAGTTTGCTGCGGCAATATAATGTTAACAAGAAGGAGATAATCGAACGCGAGAACCAGATTATATTCGGCGAATTCTCCTGGCCGAAGAACGTCAAGACCAATTATCTAACTTACGGGTAAGTGAGCGTCAGAAGCGGCGTCTTGTTCTCGCTCCGCGCGGTCTCGCAATCTGCTATTATATCTTGTATCTTATTTATGTCCATTGTGCCTTACGTTTAATATCTATTCCTAATTTTTATATCTAATATTTATTCTTGTTCCTAATATTTTTCCTAATATTTCTCCTATTGTGCGCAGGCCTTTATACTCTAGGAAATCTATCTGAGAAAATCTCAATCTTGTATTTCTTATTTTTCCCGAGTAAGCATAACCCTACAGATTTGCAAGTAAAAGAAAAATAATTATTCCTCTATTGTACGCAGGCCCTAAGATTGTTATTTCCTTATTCTGCTTTCTCTTAGTTAAAATTGAAATCAAAACTAGATTGTGATGCTTTAAATTCAGAATAAACACTTTTATTTAAAGAAATATGTGAAGGTTGCGTGATAAGATATTAATAATTTAATGTACAGTGTACAGGTAACTTCCATATGTAACATGATGGCTAAAGTTTTACATGATTTTTGTTAATTTTGGGACCTAGTCCTTTCAAAATTTTTATCGTATATAAGGAATTGAGCATAATAAATGGAGGAAACAGAGAATAAATAACAGTTCAATACATAGTATAAAGGAAGCATACAAAACGTTTCTTATCCAACATATTGTTTCTTATTCTCTGTTCCCTATTCCATTTATTACATTCAATCCCTAATATGATTTTACATAATGCAGAATTTCTTAGGTACCTAATCACTGTGTTACAAGGGAGTTACCTGTATCTTATATTTTTCACTAAATGTAAAAGAACTCTTTGACCGAGACGCTTATATTTCTTTCTACTTTTTTATTTTAGATCTGGAAAGGAAGGCACACCCAAGGAATACTATACTCTCGAGTGTCTTTTATTCCTGCTCAAACATGTTCAGCTCACACATCCAGTATATGTGCGACAGGCAGCCGCAGAGAATATTCCAGTGGTGCGTCGACCCGACAGAAAAGATTTGCTGGCCTATCTTAATGGCGAGACTGCTACATCAGCCGCCATAGATAAATCAGCGCCATTGGAAATTCCGACTCAAGTGAAACGCGCCGCCGAAGATGGCTTGGAAAGCGGCTCGTCGAAGAAACCCCGTTTTGAGGAGACCCACGTGCAAAAGGTGAAGGAACAACTAGCCGCGCGTCTAGATGCTCCTAAAGAGGCCTCGGTCACCGTCGACAATATTAAATCTCTCTCGGAGGCGATGTCAGTGGAAAAGATCGCCGCGATCAAGGCGAAACGTCTGGCAAAGAAACGTACCACCATCAAAGAGAACGATGACATCGGCATGGGTTCGGACTTACGTGTAATCCTCGATATGGATGTAGACGATACAAAGGACATCGTGTCCCGCGAGCGCCAATGGCGGACACGCGCTACTATCTTGCAGAGTAGCGGCAAAATCTTTGCAAAGAATATCTTTGCGATTCTACAAAGTATTAAGGCTCGCGAAGAAGGTAGGCAGAAAGGCCCGGCCGTGCCAACGCCTATGGTGACACCGCGCTCCACGCCCATGCGACCACTGCCGCAACCGGCTGTCTACAATCGTTACGATCAGGAACGTTTTATCCGACAGAAGGAAGAGACGGAAGGCTTCAAGATCGACACGATGGGCACGTATCATGGAATGACGCTAAAGTCCGTGACTGAGGGTACAAATCCCGCCGTGAGGAAGCCCCCGACCAATCCGTCCATTACGCCAACTTCTGGTTTACTGCCGACCTCCGCCGCTAAATTAACGCCTCAGCAAGCCGCACAGAACAAACGACCCAGTCGAACGCCTATTATCATCATCCCAAGCGCCAACACATCGCTCATTACTATGTACAATTCCAAGGATATTCTCCAGGATTTAAAGTACATCAGCAATGAGGACAAACGAGCGCAGGGTTGCAAGCGAGAAAATGAGGTGCTACTTCAACGGCGCAAAGAAGGTGGTCTGACTGTACCTTACCGGGTAGTCGATAATCCACAAAAGCTCACCAATGCCGATTGGGAGAGAGTCGTTGCTGTGTTCGTCATGGGACCAGCATGGCAATTCAAGGGCTGGCCGTTCGATGGCAATCCAGTGGAAATCTTTTCGAAAAGTATGTACAAATCTCTAGTGAAAATATCAGTTTTCGCACATACAATTATTTTGCCATTTCCTTCTATCTTTTAGATTTTTTCCATTTTGTGCAAATAATGTGCCATAATAAAATAATTGCATCAGATTTTATTACGCTGTAAAAATTATATTTACTATTATATTTATTTATACTCTTCTCAGAATGAGGAAAATATAATTCGCGTCAATTTCATTTGTATTTTGCGACTTGTGGTATTGTATTTTGAATGTATAAGCAATTGTTCTTTTTTCCATAGTATGCGCATTTCACTTGAAATACGATGAGATGAGGCTGGACACGAACGTAGCGCGATGGGCCGTCACGGTAATCGAATTAAGTCGGACAAAAAGGCATTTGGATAGAGCAGCTTTAATGATATTTTGGGAACATCTCGATAAGTGAGTACCTTATCAATTTAATTTATTATTACTTACACGTACCTCTCTAATAGAATAGTCTTATTTCTGAAATTAAACTAATTAATTAATTTTTTTATTTAATTTAACTCCAATTTTTTACAATTCTCATTGTTTTATGAATAATACATATATATATTTTTTAAGTCGATAATGTGTTAATTAACGTACTTCCAATAATGATCACGATAAATTTTATCTTTACAGGCATATGATCAAGAACAAGCCACATCTTCGCTTCTGAAATTCCAAAGCGATTCAGATTGCAGAAATTGTAATATACCAGTCGCGTGGCGTCTTATGCTCCATCGATTGAAAGATCTTATGAAAAGATATAGGAACATGAGGCTTTGGTATTGCGATACTGATTACGTGCGGATATTAAGTTATCCGTGATAAGCGATGTGATGTGTGATGACTGAACTGTTGTCACATTACGTTAGATGCGTTTACATTTTATTGTTGCTTGTACGAAAATACTAAAAAAAATTTCAATAAATCATACTTTCATTAATTGAAAAATGAATGTTTTAATTCTTTATTAACCTCTAAATTCAAACTGCGCATTTAGAGCTAAATGCGACCGTCTAGTCCTTGAGTTTTGTCAAGGATCGAACAGAATACGAATACAAGAAAAAAAATTTCAAGTGCCAACGCGAGGGTTTGCTTCGTTCAATTTTTCAGGCAAACGAGGCAAGAGGATTACATTTCGACGATCGATAGCGGTGTTAAGTTTCTTTGCGCGTGCTTTGTAATTCGAGACGCGATGCCGCGGATCTTCCCGAGGGAGAAAAGATGGGGCGAGGATTCGCGGGGAGATTCGGTCTGTTTTCTCTGCTCCTAAAACCAAAGCCAAAGTAAATCGCTCGCGGCGCGACTTCGGCAGCGGTACGATTGACCAGTCGGCGTTGTTTGTACGGTGGTGGATCGAATATTTCTAACTAGATTACCGGCGTCCTATTACTTCGACAAATACGACGGATTTACCCCGACATTCTCGCGCTGTGATCCTGTCTTCCCTCCCCCGAGCAACCGTCACTCGGGAGAGGCGTTCGCGCGTTTCTTTTCAATTACTTCATCATATTTTCTTACGCGGAAAATCGAATAATACTGTTCCTTCTTTTCGCACAAAAAAGAAAATCTAAAGATCAGTTAACAAAATTGTAACAACTGTACCTAGGATATATAAATAATGTAATTATATCTCAATTAAAGCAAATTTCCTATATAGATGAAGAAGATTATGAGATTTCAACCTGCACTTATTTTTTCTTCAGCTTTACGACTTCTTTTATTTAGGAGAATTATTATCTAGGGACTATTCTGTGTTCTATCGGGATAAATATCTGTACAGTTAGCTGTACCTCCTGAGAAATATATTCAGGTGAATTTGTAGTTGCACTGTGTGCAATTAGGCTGCACACAAGGGATGCTCGGTAGTACGGTGGGTGGCAGATGATGCAGTATACCTGCCGATCTAGCGGCAGACAGTCGATCCGCCGCCACTTGGGCACACATGTGCGCATCCCGCAGTTGCTGTTGCATGCCTGAGGTGAAGTAATTGTTGTAGCGAAAATTCAGAGCGACAGTTTCCTGATCAGCCGCCGTCTTCGCGATCGGCAGATCGCTTCCCTTGGAAAACTGTTCAGTTGGTACAATGTTCAGTAGGCAGTAACCCGCGTCCCCGTAAACGTTCCTGGATAGGCTGGTATAGATCGGCGCCAGCATCGTGCCGGGAATCGGTTGCTGCTGTTGTTCCCCCGCGCTACTGTCGACGATCGTCTGCGGGGGCCGGAAGGCCGAGGACGCGTGGCCGATACTTGACATCGCTGGCTCGGCGATGCCCAGACTGTCGCTCGCGAAGTACTCGATTGCCTTGAGCAGATCTTGACCGCAACGTTGCAGCACCAGTTGTAGGACTGACAGCTTGGTGTTTGGAAATAGGCGAGCTAGAGTCTCCACGGAGGTCTGAGATACCAGGCTGGTTTCTCTGGCGCTCTCCAGCTTGCCGGCGTCGAAGAGAAGACTTCTGGATCTTGAAGAAGTTTCCAGACTGTCCTGAAAGAGACAGAAGAATCTTCAATTAACATTAGACCTGATTTAACATAATTTAATTTTTTCGTGATGCTGTTTTGTACATACGGAACAGTTTTGGACTCGAGCGGGTAAAGAGTCGTTGGTTGACACGCGTGGAGGATCCTTTGAATCCTCGGAAGCTCCATCGAGTTTCTTCGTAGCGGCAGTCGCATCTTCATTATGCTCCACCGTCGATTTCGGCTCCGTCACGGACATTCCGAAGATCTTGCCCGGCGGAAGTCGATCGAGCTTCTGTCCGGTGGCTACCTTTGCCATTTTAAGAGCAATCGCGTCTTCGGCTGCCTGTTGTCTCTTCAAAGCAACCTTGCCGAAAACAATTGTCTTAATCCATTTCCAAGGGAAATTTAAAATTTAAATTCTTCCGACCTGCCTATCCAAAATTCAATAAATTTTAACGAAGAAAATCTCGCAAATTTTGTCTGTTTCTGCTAAAGGCAGAAAAGGATACAAATCGCAGAAGAGAAATGGCAATAGAGAATATATTATTATTACATAAATAATGTATATATATATATGTCTACAGATAAATTAAAAAAAAATATTTGAATGTAACAGAAAATATCCCAATATATAAAATATTCCTCTGTAGATGCTAAAAATAGCTAATTAAATATTAAATACGCTAATATATGAATAATGTATAAATGTACGGATAAACTTAAAAAATACACGAATGTAAGACAGAAAATATCCCAATATATAGATATAAAATATATCTCTCTCTCTCTCTCTCTCTCTCTCTCTCTCTCTCTCTCTCTCTCTCTCTCTCGAGGTGTTAGAAATATATGCATAATTTAAAGTCTTTAAATAAAATTACTAGAGGTGGAAACTAGAACGAGTAAAAATACGATCGTTATATCGATTCGCGGTTCCATCAGACTATAATTAATATGGCGAAACACACGTCGTGTACAAAGATCCTTATACATAGCGCACAGCAATCGAATCGTGATGGATCATGACTGCGCTCGACTTATAAATGGACCTGTCGCTTATGTATGGGCCGCATTTACCGCGCTGTTATTCCAAGCTGGACCACCCGCAATAATCTTTCACGTCGCTGATGCGGCGGGAGAATCTACTAGGCCACAGCCGTCTTCTCCATCCCATTTTCTCGTCGATCTCCGTTCGATCACCGTGGTCCGAAAGAGATAACTATCCGATTTCACTCGGGGCGGGTCAATATATCGCCATGTGTTCCTCTCTCCTCCGCTTGTTACAAAAGCATTCGCTACAAAATCTTATTTAGGGAAATACGCCGATGAATCATACGACGCAAGATTCAATGGTGCACGATTAATATTGCGACTTATATTTAACGATGACCACGTGTACTCGACGTTTTTATTGCATGAAGAAGAAAATGTATTCCATTTGCATCGTAACGAATGTCAACCTCTTAACTCCCCATATAGCACAGTATAATAGAAAAAGCATCGCAAAATATTGCTACAATGTTTCAGCGACATTGCAGCAATGGTGAAATGTCCGCTTCAGAAAAAATAATACAATAAATAACATTGCAGCAACATATATAATATTGTATTAACGTTGCTGTAATATTACGTATCAATATTTCTAAAGGATTTCGGACATTTTATCATTAATATTATTCAGCAATATTGCTGAAACATTGTAGCAATATTTTGCAACCCTTTTGTTATTCTGTGCTGCACGCCGCGGAATCTTTACGGTAGAATTTAGTAAGCCGCGTATTCCGCGGCATATACATACGTGTGCGTATCTATATACTTAAATAATTCCGATAATATTTCCCCGAGTGACATTACTTCCGGTAGCGTTAATCACCGAGTGGATTAACCGAGTTCGCGGGGCGCGAAAGTTTCCGCGGCAAAACCGCGCGCGCGGTTACACGCGGTGCACCGGCGATTATTGCCGGATGGTCGGTCACGGACGCGTGTTTTGTTTGATCGCACCCACCCGTGTGAGTTTCTCGCTCTGTCCGACTATTTTCGTTCGAAGATACAGGGGGTAGACGCGAGCGTTTAAACGCCGCTCGGCCGCTCGCCCCCGCGCGCTTACCTCATCGAAAGTCTCGCCGCAAACAAAGTATCGAGTGTCATAATGCCTATGCAAACAGAAATGAAACGCTATATCCCGAGCGTTAATGGATTTAATTTATCTCGCCCTCCTGCTGTTCCTGTCTCTCCTCCCGACCGAGGACGAGGGCTGGAGTCGCGAGATGCGTTATGCATGCTGCCTGCTGCGGTGCTCGAATTCGAGGGATCCAGCTTGGCAATTACACGTACGTTTCATGTTACGGGGAAATAAATTCTTCATAATCGAAAAAGAGCTCGAGGTACCGATTCGACACCGAAAATCGGCAGCAATAAATAAAAATTATAAGACGCACGAAATTAAACATCCCTTTTAATTCTCTAGTGTTGCACACAAATTTGCAACGTTCACTTTTATGTGTAAATTTAAAAATGTATCAGTGAATTCGGAATCTATGCAATTTTATACTTCAAAATTGAAAATGGAAGTGTAGCATTAATCATTAAAATACACCACCAAAGAGGCTGAGTGTACAGAAAATCAAAATAAAAAATAAATCGACACGCTGAAAAAATGCTGTAATATGAATTAAAAGGTAGTTTGATTCAATTAAACGTCGCTTCACGAGTTGTCACTAACACATGTAGTTGATTCAACTAAATTCGATTCATTCAATTGTGTTTGTTATTGTCTTTACTTTGAATCTTTTTGTTTCATTAATACTGTTACTGAATTAACAACATTTTTCAATTAGACCGATGCTGTTGTTTCAACAGCATTTTTTTTCTCTGTTCAAATTCTTCACTTAAAAAATATTTTTTAGTAAAGTCAGTAAAAAAAAAAAAAAATTTTTTTTTCTATGACAATAAAACGATGCGGCCTTCAAAGGGTTAAACATTGTATCGCGTACAGAATTCATGGTAGTTGAGAGAAGCCTGAAATTTTGCGTTTCTTTTCCTATATATATCTTTCCCCAAAATCCAAAATATCGAATTTCAACTAAACTGCTCGCTGATCTGAACATATTTATTTTATTCTATTTTGCAAAAGAGAAAGAGGAAAACTCCGGGTTCTACTTTCATAGTGAAGGGGTGCAGGGCGCGCGACGATAACAAGTTCCGATCGGGCGTCCCTTTAAATACCGAAGGGTGAGCCGTGCGAAATAAAATATCGAAGGCGTGCGTGTTAATCACGCTTAACTACGCGTGCAGCGAATTGACATTTTTCTTTCACATTTTCCCTGTGTACGCTCGGCTCAGAGCGATAATAGGGCAAGATCCATGACATTTACATTCGCAAATGATTTGACATTTCGGATCGTATCGTTCGTAGCTTTCTAATATTAAAGGGCGCGTGAAGAGACTTGTAAAACGATACAAGTAACGCTATACGTCTCTGATAAAATCGCACCGATAGATAAAAGAGAAAAAAAAACTCGGGGAGCGTGCGTGCGCTACACTGAGAGAAATCGTTTGGTAGTATAGTGATCAAATGAATTTTATAATTACTGGTACCGAAAACTTTTTGTTACATTTAACAAAGAAACCAAAAACTTTTTCTAATTTGTTGTATGAAAATAATTATTTGGTTAAAACAGCTATATATTTAGTAACTATCACTACGAAATTCATTTCATCACTAATCAACCAAACTTTGGTTGATTTTACAAAACATTTCTCTCAGTGTAAAAGATACACGAGTTATCGGATGAAAAATGAAGAAATTGCGGTTGCGGCTTACCTGCGCGGCCATCACTCGCTGCCGTTCGGCGATCAGGGAGCATTTCGGGCACAGGCATTCCCGGTAACGACACTCTCGCTTGTGACCCCGTAGCCACGAGATGAGGCCGTGGTTCCGGCAACGGGCGCACTTTGGCCTCCGCTGTTTCCCATCCGTTCCCTCGTTGTTTTCGTTGTTCTCCGACCGGGTTTTGCCCTTGCCGCGTAGCATGGTGGTGGTGGCGTCCCACGAAATCAGAGTCGATTGTTTTTCTTTTTCTTTTTTTCTCCTATTTACTCAGCCGTCCACATCGCTCCACACGGATCTCGTTGTAGAATCGTAAAGAAAAGAAGATTTAGCAATTATCCTGTTTATTTACTCGCGCACGTCTCCGCCGATCGCCCGAGAGGAATTCGAGCAGCGAACGTTCGCGCTCGTTGCAATTTTTAATTCTTCCTAAATGTACGTAAGGTTTCTTTTTTTTTTTCCCCTTTTAATGAACCGGGATGTTGAAAATTGATAGTTGAGTAGAATTATAAAAATAATAAATATTTATAAGATTGACAATATAATTATTAGGATATTGCGCGACGAGATGGTGCTAATGGAAGGCTTTCAAGCGGAAAGTTGACAGCCTTCGAGAGCGAGAATGGCACGTGGTAAAGATTTTCCGCGCTCGCGGCGCGAGTTCTTGGCGATTGTTAATTCGGAACTGCGCGAAAAGAGAAGCGGAGAGTTCTAATCGCCGGCGCGCGGCGGGATCTCTCGTTTCTTCCGGCTTGACGACGGCGGTCCGGTTCGATTGGCCGCGGATCGGCGGATGTACGGGACGTTTAGGCTCTTCCGCGCGATTCCGCGGCATCCCCGGTGCGGAGGAGGGTCGAGAAGACAAACAGCGGCTGGACCACCCTTCCTCGGCGATTGGTTCCGTCGTGTTTGCTCTTGTCGCCACTCCTACCGCGAGACGAGGAACCTCGCATCGCGGAGGGTATAGGATATTGCGCTCCCGTGTATCGTGGCTCGCGATACTCGCTGGCGAGGATGATTTTATCTCATTTTTCCGCGTTACATCGCGGTACATTCGCCGCGACACGCGACGCCGCGAATTAAGCGGCGGATTAATGGCTCGTGTGAATAAAAGTCAAGCAAACGCCGTTGACGCAGATACAAGCAATTTTGAAAAAGTCGAAAAAGTTTCTCACTCTCTCTTCTCGATGCATTTTATTTTATAAGACCTAGATCGGTTAAGACGTGCGAGAAATAAATTAATTTGTTGCACGAAGAGATTAATCAAAATATTTAATCCCTATTTTTCAGATTTAGATTTTTTTCTAAATCTCTACACTGAGAGAAACAAATGTAGTAGTGGCAACTATAAGGGGACAACCATACACATTTTGTTAATATAATTATAATATATAGTTAAGTAGACTATATTATAGTTACTGCAACTAAGTTTATGGTTAAAAAACTTTATGGCTAATAAAAATAGTTGTAATTACTATGTTATATAGTATACTACAACTATTTTTTATTAGTTCTCTTAAACATTAACTTACAAGGAAAGTACTCGAGGTGTCCCCCTCCGATCTTGACGAGCCTTTAATATGTTATTGTACAGATAAAAATAAGGGACACGTATTTTTTTATACGTGCCCGTTTTCACTTTTGTAAAATTTTTTTTATACTTTCCCCCACCACTTACTTTTTTTTAATTTTTTTTATCACTGTTATAAAGTACTCTTCAAGCCATTCAACTTTTAATTAAAACATTTTTCTCTATCTCTTATAGTTTTGACGATATATGCTTTGAAAGAAAAAAACAGATTTTCTTCAAAGGGTGTTTTACCCCCTAAAAGTGAAAACGTGTCCCTTATTTTTATCTGTACAATAACATATTAAAAGCTCGTCAAGATCGGAGGGGGACACCTCGAGTACTTTCCTTGTTAGTTGCAATAACTACAATATAGTTCACTTAACTATATATTATAATTATATTAACAAAAATTGTATGGGTGTCCCCTTATAGTTGCCACCACTACAATTTTTTCTCTCAGTGTATTGACAAAATTAAAATAACAAGGAATTCACAGAGTAAATTGGCCATAGTGCAAGCCATTATGCAAGAATCGTCCAACCTACAAAATTATAATTTTTGAATTATTGTAATCAATGGTCCGTACATTTTTCTACATTAAACGAAAAAGATCCAAGCCTAAAATATGTGCCTAAAATTAATAAAAAGTAGTTTTTACCTACATTTTTAAATCACATGAAATATTATTTACATTTCTCTTGAAACGGATTTCATGTAGGTTGGACGTTTCTTACATAACTATGACCAATTTTGCTCAATGTCGAACTAATAAATGTAAAGATAATAATAGTTTAACACAGCTGTGTCAAATTCGTGAATTTTTCGCAGGAGTCAAGTGACGAGGACGTGAGCAGGAGAATTCGATAGAAACGAGCGAGTTGCCAAGAATCAAGATCATTTAATTCTCACGAGTACAGATTCGTAGCTGATTAACGATTCTTCGGTTGATAATGAATGAGCAAATTTGTCGCAATAACAAGCCTATTTACCTCAGCGCGTATTGGTCGCTTATTTAAATAGATAATTAGACACCCTTTGCGTCATTCTCTACGTGCACTCTCGCAATAATTGTGTGGAACGTGTGTAATTAACGTGTATAGAAAGTGGGAAACGCGCGTTTTTTTTCTCCTTCTCACGCGTGAAGGAACTTTTCACATCGCCGAACGCTTGCCCATTTACAGTTCAGCAGAAAACCTTTCGGACTGTTAGATTCTGATTTCAATCAGACGTCACGAGATTGATACGAAAAAAGTTTAAGGTCCGCCACGGATGTAATCTTAAAGTGGAATAACTTTGTGTTTGGAATAAATCTGACACTTGGAGTTTTAATTAAGCATTTCGATCGATGATTAAATACGTCAGGATCACACAATAATGTCTGACAGGAGAAATACAAATGCAATGATCTGGATCTCTCCTCGTTTTGCGATAGAAAAAATTTATACGATCGCAATTCTGGCAAGACAGCCTAAATATTTTTATCTTTCACGCTTTTATTTTTGTGAGAAAGAAAATTTAAATAATAAATTTTTCAAAACCAAATCCTTACTTAATAAATACAATAGAAATTAGTTTCATCTCAATCGCGTCACTCGCGTTCAGCAGCAGCAGTAGCAGCAGTAGCAGCAGCTTCCAAGTCCGAAAGGCTTCGAGTTATCTCTGCTTAATTCGTTCCATCGAGATTCGTTCCATACGCGACTTTCCTCTCTACTCATTCGTGTCTCTATTACTTTTACACATTTATTCGCACGTCTCGGTTTTACATCGGGCAAGCAATTTGCTATAAAGCGTTGTATGTCGTTTCGTCGTGTGATCAACGGAGATCAAGAAAGATTGCTTTAACAAATAATTAATCACTTACAGCAAGCTTAAGTCTAAGCAAATGTGCGTCGAGGCGAATTCGTCATTCTGAATGTGTTTAAATTGGTGCGCGAATTTATATCTTCTTACGTCTATGTATTCCGCAATGCGATGGAAGATTTAATGCGTATATAATTAATTCAAAAACCTTTGTACATAATAAACGTCGAATAAATACGATTTGCGTTAAAAGTGAAAAGCAACGTCTCGTTCAAGAAAGTTGATTGATATTTAAATGCGCGTCTGTACGAAATGTACAATTGATAAAAATCTGTCAACGATACGAATTTCCCTCGACGAACGTAACGTAAGTTAGCAGCAAGAACGGCCGCTTAAAATCGGCGATACTTTTGTACAAGGAGAGCTCGTTGCATTTAAAAGCACATGTCAAACACTCACCGCCTCACTCGCCACGGATTCACAATCTCGGATTCGATATTTCTCTTTCCTTCCTATTTCTCTCGCTTTTTTTTTGGTTGATATGATTCATTGATATTAGAAAGACTATAAGAAGAGTGGAGCGTTAATAGTGTTCCCTGCTCTGATTTATAGTTTCGCCATTTTTAGGATTATTTTCGCTGTTACCAGAAATTGCCCTAAAAATGGCAGACTTCTGGTGAATTCGCTCCACTCTCCTTACCGTCTCTCTAATTGATATGGTCCGTCGTAAGTTACTTGACTACTTTGTCGTCGTTACTTTGTTATTTGTGCGAAGAGAATTTAGGAGGAGTCCGCGCCTACAAACGACGGCAGAAAATGCGCAACGCACTTGTCGAACGACGCTTCGGGCCGGATTTTTTTTTTATTTTCATTTGGAAGTACGTATTTAACTATCACGCTGATAATGGAGGAGACCTTTTGCAATTTGTCTTTGGAATACGCTAAACGCTGGTGTCGCGTCAGATCATGATGGATCATACAAATAAAATGGAGTAAATATTTTTTCTTATAAATTTGCTGTTTTTTTTACAAGATATAAAGCAAATCTTTTTTTTACTAAAAGCAAAAATTGAAGGATTTACTTTTACTTTTACTACTAAGAGCAATCGCTCCGTTTTTTTTTATTGATAAGACCCAATAAGCGATAATTATTGTGCATATAATAATAAAATTAATATACAATATATAGAGCGATCAAAATTATTATTTACAAAACGATAATTTTTCATGACGATATTTACAATAATAATTAACGACGATTAATGATGTAACGATAATAAAAAGTTGCTGCAACGACTCGCAGCTTTTTCGGCGTTTACCGTATTCGAGATACCGTACTGCAAAACTCCCCGATAACGCAGCATCAGATTCGATATCGTTGAAATCGCATTGCGTCAACGAAAGCGTTTTAATATCACTCGAGATCCTTATACTTCGGCTACTGTCGCAATCGCGATGCGTTGTGTGATTCGTTTCGTCACCTGATGCATGTTGTGTGTGTATATGTGTCGTGTGTGTGTGTGTGTGTGTGTATTTATACCGGCTTTCGACGGATCAAACTTTGTCATTATCCTCGTTATATAACAAGAGAATTCCTAATCTCGATGTACGTGGCATTTTATAATGCTTCGATCTTCAATCGCTTCTCACGCGAGAGAACTTTCGGCTTAATTATATTATACAGTCCTTGCTGCGAAGAGGTGCAAGACGTTTCTCGAGAAAACACAAAAAAGTTTTCAATAAATTGTTCAAGGAATGAACAGAAAGAGATCGTTGATTCAATTTTTTGTTCGTGCTAGCACAAACTGATAATTCCGCTCGATTTCGGCGATTCGATCACGAAATCCGCACGACGGTAACGTAACGAACGTACGTAATAAAAAAATGAAAAGTCTCGCGGAGACGCGAAAAGCCACCCCGACGCGACGCGCGACGTGGACAATCGGGGATGCGCGCGTACAACGTGTGCAACCTCCCTCTCGTAACACCAATTGGCCCCAAAAACTAGGAGGATACCGTGTCCGTGTTTAAATATACGTTCATTCGTTTTCTCATAGACTCGTTTCCTTCCCTTCTCCGTAATTTCTTGCTACTTTTCTCCTTGCTGCCTTTCTTCGAAGCTCGACTTTGTAATATCTCTATCTCGACAAGATTCTATTGGATCTGAATCTATTATGTGTACCTACACGCAGAGTGTGCCGAACGATTTACGCTGGACCGCGGATGCTTCGGCGAAGATTCGTTGATCGATCTGTCTTTAGAGGAAGTTCCGATCGGCAGCTGCGTCTTCTGGCAACGTTCCATTATCGCAAGTTAACTGCCCGAGCAGTTTATCTGACATACAAACTTTACCGTCTATTCCTTTCTTTTCTTCCTAAATGCAAACGCCCGATTTTTCTCAGGTATCACACATTTTTTTTACTTTCGTCGATCTCGCGAATTTGCGTTCGATCGTCGCGATCGCGTCTTCGTTAAAGAGAAATCGACCTTATGTTAGTCGAGAGTCCAGGAATCGGGAGAGAAGACACTCTGTGCACATATACAATCTACCTACTTAGTTCGCAAAGATCTACATCGGTCCATTCCTTTCCGTTCTCTCTGCCCCTCTCACTCTCCTTCTAATATTAAAACCGCGAGAAAACTGCAAGAAAGTGTTGGACTCGATAAAATAAACCGTCGCGTTCCCTTAACTCTATCATACGTATCTATCTCGAAACAGCGATACGCTAGCCTACGTTTCTTCCCCTTGATTTCCCTCAACCAGCAGATAAAACAATTCAATTTCAACAGCTAAGCGTAACCATTAGAAAAGGACGCTTTTTCGCACTTTTTCCTATATAAAGCCGACAGGACATACGTACATAGACCTTTGTGCCGAAGTCTGCGCGATATATGTTTGTGTAATTGATGTAGTGTGTGTGTGTTTTCCTATTTAATATATATAATATATCCTATTCTACTAACTGGTACTCCCTATAATCACGGGATAATACTACGTGTGGCTCGTAATCGATCGACCAATTTGATAACAAGTGATTTAGAAAGTAGCGGCGCGCGAATGAGCTCTTCTCCTTATTATTTTTTTTTTTCTTTTCACTGTATCGCGTCTTGTTGGAATCGAGAAGAGCAAACGCCCCCCGCAAAAAACCACCTCCGACTAATAATCCTCTAATAATAATAATAGAAATAATAATAATAATAGTAATAGGTACGTATGTATACACTTTGGTATCGGGATATATCTCTGAATATAGAAAATCTTATATACAATTTACACTTAGGAATGTTCTCTCTCTCTCAGGCGGATTATTAACGATCATTATTAAACACGTTACACGCTACGTTTAAATACGGCATATTATGATGTAATAAACAAGGTCCTCGTAAAAAAGGGTTGCGCCGAAGGGTCGGCGCGAGGGACTGCCGTTCCATTCTGTCGTCGGGACGGGGGAGGTGGACGTCAGCGTAGGCCGAGACGTATCCTCCCTTCCCTTGATGTACGCGCAAAAAATTAAAGAGTTTCGGCAATAAAGCGTCCCTCCGAACACGGCAAACGTGAGAAACGCGTCGCGTGATAAACGATAATGTGTGAGTTTCCGGGGATGAAGGATTAACGTATTCGCGAGAGACCGTCAGAACGTGGTGGGAACACCGTTTACCGTGTTCGGCTTAGCGGCGACGGCGGCGGAAACGTGCTGCCGTGTACGACGACAATGACGATAATTACCTAGATGAAGCGAAGTGAAGCACGCCTAACAATCGTAGTAGCCGAGTAATACACAACTACGTATAAGTGGTATACAACGTGTACGCACGAGGACGACCTCGTTTCAGCGCGCCGTAGTGTAATATCAACGAGACGACATCCGGTTCGGTTCGTTAAGCTATCGATCGACAGAAGGGAATGGGATCCGTCCCTTAAAGCTGGTTTGTCGTTCTCTTCTCTTTTTTTTTTCTTTTTCTTTTTCTTTTTCCCCGCCAGGAAAAACGCGGAGCCGGGGATCCAGAATGCCGAGCAGCAGCCGAGGCGTCGTAGGTCCGGAGGAATGAAAATCAGGCGAGTCAAGAAACGGAGTACGGGAACGCGGGAATTTCACTTCCGCGAGATCGAGCGGCCCGAACTTTAAGGGCAGCCCGATCGAGCGATTCTCCGCGAAGGAATTCGTAATATCACGCGGAACAATTTCCCGTCCCTCGATTCGGCCTTCTTCTTCCCTTTTTTTTTTATTTCTTCCCTCCTCCCCCCCGGAAGCGAGAAACGCGGAGCGTCGCGCGGATCAACTGTCGAATGATTTTACTCGCGTGATTCGTTGGATAATATCACGAGTCCCTCTTGAGACGGATATGTAGAGCAACGAAACGGCATTTCGCGTATATAGCGCGGGCGGCCGTCAGCTAGGAATGGCCAGCAGATCCGGTATTAATATCGACATATCTGGCCCTTTTATTGACAGTTTTTATTATTTTCCGATGTGAAAGTGACTTACTAACCTAGGTTCTTTTTTTTTTCTTTTTTTTTTCTTCCTAAATAAGCCGTTCGAACTTGCCTCTGCGATTACTAAATCGTATTTTTACATATCAAAAATAAAGTGCAATTATTCTTAATTTTTTCTAATTGAGTTTGATAGTCTGAACGGCATGATGCCGATCGATGTCTGTGATAATATTCGTAGTTGATGTCCTTCTCTGAATGGCCATTTCTAGTCCCAGGCTCGCCTCGATGATCGCTGTAATTGATGGCATTCACGTTGCCAACAACTGACGCTCCGGCATGATTAGGGATGTATTGTCGACTTGTTCAAAGGATGATGTTCAATTTCGAGTCGGAGCGCCGATTAGCTACCTCACGTCGTCCTACGCGTCCATTTCTCTCGTCGGCCTCGATCGCCACGGAGAGATCTCTCTCACGGCTCACGGCCGTATTTATAGCGGGATTGCGAGTACAAATTATTAGTACGGATGATAAGTAAAGCGATGTAAGCGGAGCAACCGGATGAGACAGGATTCAACAGGATGGCCCTATCTTCGTTATCGAATAATAATTCCAAGTGAGAGAGTACAAGTACAGAAAGAGAGGGATGAGACGCGCGCGTTCAATAATCCGAAATTTCAATATTCCATACGTGCTGGACGAGAGGTTGGCCCCCCCCTTTGCCCCCCGGGGGAGGGAATATTATTGCGAGGACGAGGATATGTGTGTTAGTTGGATGGGGCTCGATTTAGGTCCTTGATGAGCGTATGCACATTATTCGATACACTCCCGGGACACTCTACCCATTTCGAGTGCCGATGGCTATAAATACGGCCCTTCACACGGAGCCAGTAGTCGAGACGCGTTCAAGTGCAGGCGGCGGACCATCATCGTCATTATCAACATCATCGTTAGCGCGACGTGTGTGTGTGTGTATGTGTGTGTGTGTTACATCGATCGTATCGACGCGACGCCCGGC
>QKQZ01008303.1:0-16742 GCA_003595255.1 Solenopsis fugax | reverse complement strand
GCGTCGACGTCGACGGTGGAGGCGGCGGCGGCGACGCCAACCGCAGCGACAACGCTCGCGGACATCTGTGCGAGCGGCGTCGAGGCTTCGGGGTGTCCTCTAGAAAATCGATATTTTCGTCTTTGAGGGTAAAATATTTGAATGCTGCGGGTGAAGGCAAATGTTCTCCTCGAGACCGACGAGCTTAACGGCGTATTGTAATATCTTGATATTAAAGTTACAATAATAATACAATTGNGTATTGTAATATCTTGATATTAAAGTTACAATAATAATACAATTGCACTGAAAGAAAAGACTGGTTATAACTACCAAATGTATAGTGAAATAGTATCAATTAAATATTTGGTCAATGTAACCAAAAATAATTTTACTTTTCTAAATATTTAGCAACTTATACCAGATTTGACAATGCTTACTAAACATTTAGTAAAATAAAATTATTTTTCGTTATATTGACAAAATATTTAATTGATACTATTTCACTATATATTTGGTAGTTATAACCAGACTTTTTTTTCAGTGTGTCTAAGTAAAGTTAGAGCGCACAGTAGAAGATTCCTAGTTTGAGTCAGACGCATAACATTTTATCGAATCTACTTTAACAGCTTGCTAATTATTTGATTAAAAGAAATTATGGGTCTTATAGAAAAGTAATATGTTCTTAATACAATATCCTATATAGCCTAAAATTAAAAAATATTTAAAAAATTGAGTGTTAAAAACTTAATCGTCTGTGGACAAAATTCGTGTGAAGTCCTGACTATCCGATCGGCGGACCAACTATGGCTGAAATCAATAAATTTCTATCCCATGATAACGAGTACCAAAGATAACTAACCTAGGGTTGGTTTGCACGCAATCTATCTGTTTTTACCCTTATTCAGTCATTACAGCTCTACTGATATGTCTTCAAAATGATCATGCTTAACCAGGATAACAACCAACGGAAGAAACATAAATTGGGGTCCGAGTATTACAAAAGTATCGTATAGTTGAAGAGTAACGAGAAGATTGCAAATATCATAACATTACATTCTCAAAATAAGCAACTAATATTTATAAAAATTTTAATTAAAAACTTTTTTAAATATAGAATATCTTGGGACTGAAAGTATCAATTTTGAATTGTCATTTCTTCGGAGATGATCCCTTTTAAAAAGATATTTCAGCGCAAAAATATTTTTTTGTGCTCTTATCATTTTTTGAAAATTAATGCTAAATTTAAAGCTTTTGTAGTAAAGCACATTTTAAATTAGTTTAGCCTGAAATCGTCCAAATTGAAAATTGAACTATATATTTTATAATCTGCTGCTATCGTCTTATGTGTACTTTGAAGGCACAAAAGTATGATTGAGATATCCGAGTGTCCGGTTCGATTTCACTTACAAGTTTGCGTTTTAGCAATAAAATTATGCGCATAAAAATCACGTACTTCACCGAAACATTCGCGTTGATACCTTTTCCATCATGCGAATCTCCGAACTCCCTCGAATATCTCGCTGACTTTCAACACTCGTCCGGCCTCTAACGAGGCCTGTCCGTTTTTCTTTCACCGTAATTAAAATTTCCCGACGAAAAGAGGGTAACGCCACGCCAGCGAGCGAAGTGCCGGAGACCAGGGGGGTGGTCGTGGCCGCTCGACACTTTCGTCGCCGCGGCTCGTTACGGCGGCAGCGACGGTGGGAGTTTTACCGCCCCGCTAGTCTACTACCGTCGTCGGCGGAGATTAATTAACTAGATAACGGTCGGTGACTGGGAAAGAGGGCGAGGAGAGCGAATAAAAAGGGTGAAAGAGAGAGAGAGAAAGACAGAGCCAGATAGAACGAGAGAACCAGAGAACGATGAGCGCGAGAGGAATGCGGCAGAGACGAGGGATGGCAAAGCATCGCAGACGAGGGAAAGCGGTGTAACCATGGGCCGACCGAGCATGGGAATCCCTGTTGGCGAACCATGGGACTGTATGGGGGTGGCGGCGATGGCGGTAGGTGGCGACGACCAGGGGGGACCGTTTCCAGAGACCGGACGGTATAGAGTCCGGAGTATATCGACTGTGTCGCCTCATCTACAAGTCAATCAGGCTCGCGTGCCGGTGGCTCGTGAGGCCGGCTGGTACACGTAAGTAAGTAGCCAGGCCTGATGGGCACCTACACGCATCCCCTGTGCGGTACCCGCGCCTAATACGAGGCGCTACCGTCGTCGACAACGGGGCACCTTCGCCCGACGGGTATGCAAGTATAATGCGCTGGCGCATATATAAATGCTTATGGTAATCCGCGCGCGGTCGGCTTGTTTCGATGCTGGCCGGATGTCTGCTAGATAGAACCCGCTCCATATCGCCCATTGCTATCGGTACGTATGCCACTGCTATAACGGCCCTATGACGTTTTCTTGCGGACGGACCCCGCTACCGCCGGCATTTCTGCGACCGCGTTAGATAAGAATTCAAAGAATATCTTAAATGCACGACGCCACGACGTAACAGAGGAGATAAAAAGATATGGCCTGTCTTTTAGAAATATACATCATTTTGTAAATTGCTAATACTTATTTTACCAACTCCTTATTTCGTATTACTTTCTTCCATTCCACGCAGTAGCTGACGCTGAATTGTTGAGAGGGTTAGCATTAACGTAAATTATTTGAGATTCACGATAGGGTTACCTAACTGCGTATTAGGATTCGCGAAATTGTGAGTCGAGGTGAAGCCGCGCGTCCCGGTGAGTCAGCTCCGCGATCGATGAGCTCGAATCACGGTCGAAGCTACGATCTGCGCGTCGACATGGTTCGAGTCATGACTCGGCTCAAACAGCCGCCGCTGCTGGCAGCCAGCTGTCTGGGTATAGACGAGTGATCATATCGTGTTGTTAACTGATATTAATAGCAGGGCGCGGTGAGCCACGGGTGGAGACTGCTCTTCCTCTCTCTCTCTCTCTCTCTCGCTCTCTCTTTCTCCGTGTTCCGCTCCTCTATCCCGCATCGATGTGCGCTCGAGCGACCCTTGGCCCTAATTGCAACAAATTAAATCAGGCGATATATCGGCGAATCCCTCGGGTCGAATTTACGTACGTGCGTTACGTACGAAGCGTGCCGCGATTGTGCGCGCCTTTTCACCGCTGCGACCCGTCTCGTGTGTACGTTACTTCTATAATTGCACGCCTTTTATGTCAAAGGCACAAGCGACAGCTTCAACCACTCTGAGTTGGAAACATTTGGAGAACGACCTTAACGAGCGGCCAACTGCTTGTAATTTGTGCATCCTGTACAAACCTGCTGAAGTTTCAAACTAACTGCACATTTTCTACCTACAGATTTATTGAAGAGTTTATATAATTAATCCTTTTTTATTAAAAGAAAAAAAGAAATCAAAATGATTCGATAAAATAAAAATGGAAGATGTTTTATAAAATTCATGAAAATTATCCTTATTATCAATTGCTATTTACTCATTAAAGAAAAAGAAAAAGAAAGCTTTTTTAGTAACTTCTTCATTTCCAACATTATGTTATTAAAACTGGTTTTAATAGAAATTATTGAAATTCTGATTAGATACAACAAGAAATTCTCTGTATATACAAGATTCTAAATTTTAAAAGATTCTGACTCTTCACTTGAACAAGCATCGTTGAATATGTCTATCTGGGAATCCCTAATAAACGACGCCTCCAAGAAAGAAAAGACTGAATTACTCACGTAACGTCAGAAAACCGTTGTAGTAAATCTGTAGCATATTTCTAGAGTAATTTATTTTCAGGAACACGCGAGAAGAAGATTAACGTGTTACTATTTTATACGCTGGTATCTGGTGCTGTTCATCCCGGTGAAATATCGTGACCGAATTCACGAGAGATGAAAGAGATTTTTAAGCATGCGAATAAATTCGCGTTCTTTTTAATGTGTTGCTTTAACCTGTTGAATGCGTTGCTGTTCGTGACAAACAGTGATTACATTTGCTCTCCTGTGAGTCAGATTCATTTTTTCTTTTATCATTTCGCCGATCACGTTTGTGTACGATAATCGTGTTAACCCCTTTGCGACCTTTCCGGGAAGAATTCGAGATAAGTTATTAATGCTTACTGTAAATCGTCATTGCTTTCCCGTTTGTTCTCGGTATTTTCGATATTTTGCAATAGCCACGAAGAATATTGCAAAATAATTATTACAAATGCTCTATACAGAAATCATTTTAAAGTAACAATTTTTATTATCAGTTAATTTTAGGACAGCATATTCTATATAACAAATCTATCTTTATTACTATTTAAATGTAAATTATACTTGTAATATCTCTTTCTCTGTCTCTTTCTTTCTCTTTCCTCTGTAATTTATTAACATAATTTTCTTTTTTGCATGTATAGAAACTATATCTCAAAAAGAAATTATATATTAAACCGTAAATTATATTAAAAACAAAGTTGAATTTCTCTTACATTTGTCACATACATGTTTCATTACCACGTATGTTCTTTCGCACGTTTCTTTACATTTATCATATCACTTTTAATTTAATTTATGAGGTTCATGTTTCAAGTTAAAAATTTTCTCTTTTACTCGTAATAAATTTATTAATCTAGTCATTGTCTATGCACAATTCGCACAAGGCATCTTTTTGGCCATTATAATTGACAAATCTCAGTTTCTAGTCTTAAATTTGTATTCATCATTTCAAAGCTACATCGTCTATCTTCCGATTGTCATCAAAGTTATAAAGGTATCCAGTATTAAAAGAGAAAGAGAGAGAAATAGATAGAAAAGGGCGAGAGAAAAAGAGAGAAAGAGAGAGAATACGGTAAAAAGAACGATCGTGGAGACGACTTTTGATATTTCCTGCCCTTACCATTAGCCAAGCAGGAGTTGAGCGGGATGGGACGGGGTAGAACGGTGGATGCGAGGAAAGCCTCAGGAAGCTCTAACTCACGGGCAAAGGGGCAACCCACCCCGTTCGACCGAGCCGGCCCCTGCCATTAACATTAACCGAGCACATACAGGGTGTTTGCAATGGCATTATCGATCGGGCTGGGTGAAAAAAGACCAGCGAATCGAGCACTTTGTACGATACGTGCAGGAAACGCCTAGTTTACATTCACGAAAGCCGGCTAAACGCCGATAGACTCGTCCTCGCGGTTATACGCGGACCTCGTGCGTGATAAGCGGTTACCGTTGGTGAAGACATCGCCGAGGACAATATATTTTTCGCGGCATATACGAGTTTGAGATAAAGTTTCATGAATATATTTTACGGAAAAATGTTTAATTCTAGAACGGACGGTAAGGGATTGCTTTTGCGCCTATCTAATGTCGCCTATCTAATAAAAATTGAAAATAGAGATATAAAAAGATATAATAATTTCGTGCGTGTTTAAAAAAATTCAGCAAAATATATTACCAAACTTAATCATCTGAAATATTGTCATTGCTACAAGTATATAAAAGACTAAAAGACTTTCAGAAATGAATTTTTTTATTCAAGGCGTGCAATATTTTTTTAATAACAAATGAAGCCACTGGGCAAGAATAGATGAAATACTCTACAAAATAATTTTTTTAACATAATAATTCAATTACAGATAATGTAATTATAAGCAGAACAAAATTTTAGAAACATTTTAATATCAGAGAACGTAATTACAAAGTTAGTGTTTATAAAAAAAACAAAAACGGCTACATAACAAAAAGAATTTAACGAAGACCTCTTCTATTTGAAAGCGTTTCGCTTGCGCGGCTCGGACGTGTGTTGTTGTTTGCAGAAGAATAAAACTATCGGACTTTTACATGACAATGCACTTCGGATCGCGCAGATCACGATCAGTCGTACAATGCATTGATGTTTCTCGCACGATTGACACCGCTTCTCGTCCGACGATCGGAAACTTTACGCATGAACGAAGAGGTACGACATTATTCATGGCGGTCATAGGAAGCGGAACAACGGCGATGACCGTCGTTAGGAGTGTCTGAAGTATACGTAAAAGTATTTCGCAGAACTGTTTAAACAATCACACAGAATCAATTTAATTGTAAATACAAATCTATTCTAATATAATATTAAAGTAAATCAGGAGATCTTTAATTTTACAATCAACTTTTTTATAAATTTATAGAGATTTATAGAAGTTGGAATAAATATAGATAAGTAAAATAGAAAAGTAGCAAAATTGACTAATAATAATGAAAATAATCAATAAATTACTTAATAATTAAATGCAGACTTAATAAAAATATCTTATCAACTTATCATTCTGATCGTTCACATTCTATTAATATTTTTACTATTCAGTATACAGTATATCAATCTGATAATTTTATCATTGTGTTTTCTATGACACATATTATCTTGTAAACATAATCGGATACGTATTATATAGAAAGAGATAAAATCACTAGAAGCAAAACTCAGAAATTTAGAATCAAACAAGAAAAAATCTTTAAATATAAATATAATTTAATTAATATTAAATAAACATCCAAATTGTTAAAAAACATTTAAATTGCAATCTATGTTTTTTCAATCGACTTGCAATTAACTCAGTTTATATACATATATTTATATATTTTAATATATTTTTAAATTTGAAAAATATTATTAAATGTCCTGTTTTTGATGGCTCACCCTTGTTTAAATCTAGAACGGACGTTTATAACTTTGAGCAAATTAAATTGCGCTGTGATAGTGAGAGAGAGAGAGAGCATTTATATCTGCTTCCTTGTTCTTTAGTTAACTTCATTATTTTTATCGTATCAGCGCGCAATGAAACGGCGCGTCGGTTTTTCGCAGTCGGTGAAAATTTTTGTCACTCGCACGCATGTGTGCCTACACGAGCCGCGAATTTTATGCAATGCGCGGGATATAACGAAACGGAATTCTATTAAATCAAAGCATTGATTTTGTCGCCGCAGCCACCGCCGCCGCGCCGCTGCCGATGGCGCGCGAGTTGGTTAACGAAGGCGGCGATAACGATACATTATTATCGCGATACGTATGAATATATGCTACCCCATGCCCGGGCTGCCCTTTGAAAATCGTATACCAGGCACGTGTCCGGCCTGTCGCGCCCCCGTTGTTACTCCACCGCGTGGATCAGATAATTTTCAGTACAAGCAGATACGGCTCGCTATTCGCACGGTGGACCGATCTCGCACGAAGATCACGCGATATCGTTGATATATTAATCAAACAAATTGGACATTTCAATCGTGTCATCGACCAACGGCTCATCGACAATTTTCTAGGCATAGATCCATTTTGTCTCTCTGTCCCTGTCTATGTAAGATTCGTCTTTCAGAGTACAGTGCGTTGCATTGATGCCTGGGGTTCGATTTTAGGGACCACGTTTCTTTCTTAGTTATTTTTATGTTCATGACTGAATGCTGCCTCGTGATCGTTGATGCAGTATTCGGTCATGAACGTAAAAATAAATAAGAAAGAAACGTGGTCCCTACACAGAAAAAAAATTTAGTATTAATTCAAGAATTCATTGTTTCATGAATAAGCAAGAATAGAAAATCTTCTTGGAAGAATTTGACAACCTTAATCAGACATAATTTGCTTACATGAGGAAACAAAATTTCTTTATGTTAGCAAATTATGTCTCTTTGAGATTATAATACTTCCAAAGAGATTTTATATTCTTGCTTATATATGAAACAATGAATTGTTGATTTGATATTAATTTTTGTCTGTGTAAAATCGAATCCTAAGCATCAATGCAATGTACTGTACAACAGTCTTTTCTACATTCTCTCTTTCGTTTGTCTCTGTCTTCTCTGTTCTGCATTTTTGTATGCTGTTTTCACACTGTACAATAAGCCACAAAGAATACGAAATACATTTGGCCTCTCATGAAAAGAATATGAAATAATTTTCTAGTTAAAGCAAAGTGCAAAATTAAACCATTGTCATTTACTTAATGTTTCAGTCGACAAGCTTTCATGATAAAAATATAATTTATTTAACAACGGACGTCGTCTCAAATTTTACTTTTTCGATATAGATAGAAATATCACAGATTGTTTCGTTTTTCGGCATATTAAAAAACATCTGTATTATACTACATCTATAGTAAATATAAGCTGAAAGTTGAAGAAAGCGCCATAAAAACGTGTCATCTATGATTAATGTAGTTTAAGAAAAGTTGGAATTGTGTCGAAAGAAAGATAATTCGATACAAAGTTCAAGCTCTCTCTCAGTAGCAGGGCCTAATTTACGGCCCTAAACCTCGATCACAAGAGAGTCGATTTATTTCCATCGTCATCAATCTCTCTCCCGTTTCCACCCCTTTTCCTCAAAATATCTCGGCGCTGTTACCTCGAAAGCACATCCGTGTCGCTCACGGAAAATCGCTGACGGCACCTGATGATCGCGGTACGTGTAGGAACGTGTACTTTATTATTACCTTTCATCGCCTTCCGCGCGGAGGAGGCGCTTACGCGCGGCGGCTGCTGGTCTGCGATCAAGCCTGACAACGCACCGCGCGATCGGCGTCAATCCATTTCTCGCTCGTCTCCGCGGGCGCTTATCACGCCGGTATCCACGGCATCAATAATAATAAAAGCACCGTGGGATATCGCGCGCGTCTCATATGACGCTCCGCGGGAAGCCTTCCGCCGCGTTTCCCACCTACGCTCCTCTAACGCGAAGCGGGGTGAGGCCGAAGGAGACAGTCAGTAGCGGAACGGGGGTGGAGAAAGACGATGGAGAGAGACGGAGGAACAATGGGAGACGGAGAGAGAAGGAAAGAGTACGTACATATATCTAGGTGAGAGAGACAGAGACAGAGAGAGAGAGAGAGAGAGAGAGAGAGAGAGCGAGAAAGGAGCAGCCTGGTGGATGATCCCGCCTCTAAGGAGCCGCTCCATGTCGGAGAGCCCCCGTGTCCGGGGGCGAGAGCGGGAATCTACCCCGCGTCCTCTTCTCCCTCTCCGTTCTCCACCCTCGTCGTCCACCCTCACCTCTCCGTCTCCCTCTCGCGCGCGCGGTTTGCTTTTTCCCCCCCGCGGAGGACGTACCGGCGCAGGCTCCGATACAGCCAATCGTCGGACCGCGACTGATAACGACGCTGCCAAATGTGCGTCTGTCGTACCACGGCCGAGTCCGCCACGGTGGTCCACGCGCGCTGACAAACTCTCGGGATATCCCCGCGAGCAAACAAGCGAGCGAGCGAACGAACGAACGAACGAACGAATGAACGAGCGAGCGAGCGATCGAACCAAGTCAACCGATCTGGTAATCCCCGCGGAACATCCACGCTCCGGCGAGTACATGTATCTATCCTCCCCCGCGCGTTACTCGCTCTTACCCGTCCGTCGCGATTCTCAGTGTCGATTCCGCAGTCAACGATCCCACTCAACTTTTTCCGGACTTCCGCACGGACGTCGCAGTGAGCATTCTAAGTGAACGTGAGAGGACATTCGGACAATCTCGACGAGATCTCGGGAGGCTGTTTGAGACCGGTGGAGACAAAGCGCGCGAGGATCGCGGTTTTCATCGAACGTTTATCGTCGGCGAGATCGAGGGAGATATCTCGGGGATCGAACTGGATCTGTGACAGTGCTGGACAAGATACCACGTAGGCCCCCGCACTGACGGTAAGTGTACGTAAGTTTCGTTTTTCCGATTGGCGCGATACAGATCGGAACGTTGTGTGTACGCGTCGGAGAGAATAAGTTCGGGGAAGAACGCTCCGAAAAGAGGAAACCGAAGATTGTCGGCCGCGCGCTTCCGTCGCGCCGCGCCGCGCCGGTGCATCTCGCCGATAGAACAATGTCGATAACACCGAAAGCGACCGCGATCGTTTTGCATTGCTTATACGCGGATTTATAACAGTTTTACGAGCGTTTTCTTCGATATTTCGTATTTATCTTTAGATTCGTCGTTCAACCGATCGATTTATCATTTTAAAGTTTTATCTATTTGCTATCTCTCTTGATATAGTAATTTTCGTGTATCAGTAATAAAAATAAATTCGCATTTCTTTTTTATTATTCACAGTATTAATCAATAAAACATTTTGTGTATTTAAGTTGCGGTCAATTTGCATCTCATCCTCTTTTTAAAACACTAATCGTAATAACTGCAAATTTTATAACAAAGAAAAAATCGAGAAAACCGTTTGTTCCTCGTTCAGTCTCTTAAGGTATGTTCTTGTGCTTAAATTGAAATAATGGAAATTATTAAAACGCTAAATTTCAACCAGGCCCAGGACGAGCAATAATAATCAGGTTCTACTAAAACAAATATATTATTTTCAATATGTACAGGCAATGAACGCGGGAATGTACATTGTTAAATCGCGGAACAAGTTTCTGCCTGACTAGGCCTTCATCAGCCGCTATTCATAATAATAATTATCTTAACGTTAAAAATTGAATTTTACAGGGCTAATGAGAGTAAAACGCGCAGTAATTGATGCGAAACAAATTCCTTTTATTCAAAAATTATTTTTATATGAACGTTTCGGTCCCGCTTCGGACCATCCTCAGCATAAAAAATAAATTATCCAGATATTAATGTTCTTAACATGATCGAGGAGTATCTCATTAGCCCTGTAAAATTCAATTTTTGACAATTTTGAGAGTCTAACATTTTTATTATATCTTAACGTTGTTAGTCTTAATAAAAATAAATACATATCATAATTATCGTGCAAAGAAAGGAGGAACAAACTTGTCGACAGATCATAATCGACTGCCCAGTTCGTTCCTTCTTTCTCGTTACGGACGTAAGAATGTATATCAATTGTGAGAGGAACCACATATTTAATTAATCACCATCCGACAGAAGTGATCCATCTACATTAGATGACATTATTTGATTGGTGGCTTTTAAGAAAGAACTTTTAACACCAAGCAAAGAATGACAATGAATAACACGACAATGCGAAATTTATCAGATAGATCTTATAATTTATTCAATTTTAACTTGACTTTGTACGGCAGTTATGATATGTTGATCCTATAATTTTATTCAACTTTAAATCTTGACTTTGCACAACAGTTATGATATGTATTTTGTTAAATTTTATTAAGACTAACAACGTTAAGATAATTATTATTATGAATTTACAGCGGCTGATGAAGGCCTAATAGTCAGGCAGAAATTTGTTCCGCGATTTAATACATGCCCGCGTTTATTGCCTGTACATATTGAAAATAATATATTTGTTTTAGTAGAACCTGATTATTATTGCCCTTGGCGTCCTTGGTCTGATTGAAATTTAGCGTTTAAAAAAAAACGAACGAAACGAAATATAATGAAAATTATATTATATAATGAGATTTGATGAGATAAATCTTAAAAACTTGAATTTTTATCGTGTTAATTTTCTGGGACCTTTAATTGAGAGAGATTTATAAATATGATTTAAACAAATGCGAAGCAATTATTAATTTACGTACACTGTAAAAAAAGATGTGTAAAACAACGTGCTTTAAAGCACGTTTTTTTAACATACTTATGTGTAAAAAAAAAGTACACTTCCGTGAAATACGTGTGTTCTTTTAACACACATAACTGCGTTAAGAGAAGGCACTTTGTTATTTTAACCTGCCGGTTTTGTGTGTTACAAGTGGAGACACTTTAACATGCCTTAATGCAAGTTGTTTCAACACATTTTTTTTTACGGTATGTGTGTTTTATAATTACTTCCATTCTCGTATTCTTCAAGATCTCAAGCTTCGTTCAATCGTAGTATCTCCAGCAGATAACTAAACGAGACAAGATGATCAACTATGGAGAGCGACATTGCAAGCAAAAATACCAAAGTTTCCAAAGAATAATGTAAATTTCACGATTAAAATATTGAAAGTACTTTTAAAAAATACTTAAACATGTTATTTAGAATCTACAAGATGCGATTGCGAGATCCGAGGATTCAATTCGCGCGAACGGAAGTGCTTCGGCGTCGCGGAACGTGGCCCTATAATTCCGTTCACGGAGCCTTACGCATGACGCGTCTCCGCGTCTGTCGCCACGCACGTTTTACGGGCTAAACGGCGGGCGCACGCATTGACCAACGCGAAATTACCGCGCGTGTCCACCGACCGCTACGTCGCGGTTGACCCCTTGCTTTAGCACGTTACGCACCGTGATCGCCGTTTTACATTTCCTTCTTTTTTTTTCCTCTCTTTTAGACAAACGCGAATTTTTCATCTGCATGTGAGAAAAAACATAGTTTCGTACACGTTGTTTAACAATTGGGACGTTCTCACTGAGAAAATCGCACGCTTCGATATAATCCGAACGCTCGCGAAACATTTGCGTGAATAATTACGACAAATATAGATTCTTTAATATTACTCTGTTGGAGTCTATTGGACTCATCTTCGTTCATAAAATAAAAATTCACTTTTCTGTTTTACGTGTAGTATAAAGAAACCTAAATATATATAATTAAAATAATTTTGTAATATAAAAACATAAAAAATTTAGTTTCCATTTAGTTTTATTCCATTTTTTCTGTCAAAGATCTACAATACAGAAAGAATACTTTATTTAAAAAAAATTACGTTAATTCACACAATCATATTACAGCATATGTTACAAAATTCAATTTTGTTGCATATAAAAAATTAATTTTATATTCTAATTTTAAAACTTGCCTCTCGCTCTATTCTGCTTCGCGCGCTACGCCGTCTTACGGTGTAAACATCTTCAACAACTGATCTTTAATCTATCGATGTGGATTCCTTTGGAACGAGAAATAAAGTGTCGCGATGCGATTCTCATATATCGGAAAGTGTTTTCCCGTTGATCTCGGGAGGCTTTTTCTCCCTCTCGCATGCAATCGCGTCTGTGTCGCGTTCGCAATGATGCGTTTAAATGATATGTGTGTGTAGATATATATATACATATATATGTTTATATATATATATGTATGTATATATATATATATGCGAGACGAGAGTTTAGACGAGGTAGGCAGAGGGGTTTCCGGCGAGCGTTAACAGAGTAACAGAGTGATGTAATGAGGCCCGGAAGCAGGCAATTTGCTGCCCGCGGCGGCCACAGTTGCGCGAGACAACCTGCCCGGAGTACCTTCTTCTTGATACCGCGGTCCAGCCTTTTCCGTATCTGACCGTGAAACCCGCGAAAAGTCATGTCGTGAAAAAGCGCGAACGGGAAAAACAATACTGCGTGGCGATAGCGCGCGAGTGCGTGTGAAGGGAAATCGTCAGCGCGCGTCGAGGAGAGCGCAATTATCTCGTATGATAAATGCGCGGCCCGCTGGCACAACGTTGTTTTGTTCGATTATAATGAGTGTGAATTGTATGCAACAATGGACGTCGCACAATTGGCGTAAGGTACAGTTTTTCCGAATCTACGGTATTGAAGATTCATCAAGATCATGCTGGTTTCAACTTCTGATGACAACACTACATAATTATTATCATCCTAGAACGATGCGTGTAATGTAACAGAATATTTTTTAAGTTGACGTGTTATCCTGTTACAGGACCTTTGTTTTAAATCGAAAAATTCTTTTGAATAACAAATCAACAAGTATATTTGGTAAATATCTTCATTTTATGTCATTATATGCTTAACAATTATAATAAAGTACGCGTTTATTGCATTGTCGAAATATTTGCGACAATTTAATATCATCAGTAATCGTAAAAATTTAATGGCAAAAAGATTAAAATTGAAACGGCTGATCGAGAACGATGCATTGTTTGGTGAACGAAACAAATTCCCGATAGCGTAAAAATGGCGACCGCGGGAGCAGTCCGTGGACTATGGTATCCTCGACGATCGATCATTCGATTCGGCTTCTAAATTGTCAGACAGAACCGCAAAGACAATCCGACTGCGCACTCATCGTGCCGCGGAACAGCGTGACTATGTGACAGTTTTGTGATTAGATTGACCTCAATACGCGCTGGACATCCGGACGTACTCACGAGAGTGCTTTTATCCTTAACCCATCCCGATCGAATGTCAGTGAATGCTTCGCGATAACAAGTGATTCGTGATCGGAGACGGACGAAAAAAGCTGCATCTTGCCTTCCGGACTATTTTAGTGAATGATTCAGAGAAAAGTGACGTTTGAACAATCAGCGCAGCAACAGTGATACGTGTACAGGTTCCATCGCGAAAATTGTCACGTTGAACGAAGGTAAACAAAAACTCAGATAAAGCTGATGTTTTATGATTAAAATAACACCATCTATTATATTAAAAGGATTTTATATATTTTTAACTTATCCAATAAAAATTAATAGAACTTGACTTACAGAACAATATAAACAAAATCAGCTACTTATTGCCAAGTTTTTCAAGTAAAGTTTTACAACATATATTTAGAAAAAATGTGTAAAAATCTATAATTAAAAATTAAAAAAAAAAAAAAATTTAAAATCATGAATACGAAAGAACGGAAACGAATTTGAATGCAGATCGTTCTCGATATTTGAATACTTTTCGTGCAATATAATATGTATATAAAATAATCTATCGATTTTAATGAGAAAATGATAACTTTAGAAATAAATGTAGCTGTTTAGCTTTCTATTAATAACTAAGGTTAAATAGAAGGCAAATAGAAAGCGGGTCGATAGTTCGTGTCCAAGCAGTTGTGGACAGTTGAAAATAAATACGTGATTCATATATATTCATTACGTTAACTCACTTGATAATTTCTTTATCTGTACTGTACACTTTCTTTCTAACTTTAAAAATAGTATGATAAGAATTTCATATACTTGGGCGAGTCACACGTGGATCGGCCCGGTAACATCGTGCGGCAATACTTCGTTTGAATAATGATTTATGTAATACGGGAAGGGATAGCGGAAGCGGCAGATTTTCAAGATTAGACGGAAGCGAACTCGCGATAAACGACAAGCTTTAATATTATAGGTGGTCTCTTATCTCCGCGCTCTCTGCGCTGCGGAATTGCGGGAAGATACGATCACAACGGGCCTCATGCAAATTCGATTCTGGATCGCTTTCGCAATTTTGACGACCATAAGTTCGAGGCCGCGTCGATGAAATGTAGATGATAGGCGTCACGGCGTGTTTTTTAGATTGCGCGACTTCGATTAGCGGAGCGCTCCGTTGTTACGTGCGTGATAGTTCGCTGATATCTTTCGAATGGCATGTTTCTAGTATTTGTGTCTCTTTTCGTCGCGAAGAAAGCGATAAAGAAGTGCTAAGCATCGTATTTAATTCGCAACATATATATACACAAATCTAGTAAATACATTGAATCAAAATATAAATTAAAATAAAGAGCACTAAAGAGCTATAAAGAGCACATTTTCTATTTGTATTCTTGTAAATTAAAATCTGCCAATAATTTTAATTTTGTAATTTTGCACGAATAATTTTATAGACCAATTTTTATTAGAATACCTACATTTAATTAAAGCGAAATGTAGCATCAAATAAATGGATTAGATAAAGAAAACAGTTTGAGCTAGCACCTACGAAACACTAATCCTTGTGGATTAATAGTGTATTTGATACGACCTTTTATCCACTAACAGATATCGCACCTAAAATGATGAATAAGAATGCTAATGTAATAAACGCTTTCCTCATGGTGTGCAGCTTTGGTTGATTCATGGCCAGCTGCAACCGAAAGTGGACGTATATACCTGCCTATTAAGTGTTATTTTGACCAGTTAACCCGGGAACGTGCGTACGAGATACGTCATAAATAATCCAGATTTAAAAAATTGATTGTAATAGAACCTTTATCTTATCTCTTATACGAAATACGATTCTAAAATTATGTAACATTTAAGTGATTTAATGATAAGAAATTAGTGATTATGAGAGGCAACAATCTTAACTTGACTGATTAATTTTAGAGAATTTACATTATTCTAAGTTAAAGAAAAATAAACTATTTTGAAAATCATATAAGTGAAATAATCACAAATATAACAAATTGATAATTGTAAGGAAAAGCATTAGAGAGAAAGTTATAAAGAAATATATGAGCCAAATATGGTGAAAAACATTCATCACGAGATTTTGTAAAGTGAGAAATATTTATGCATATAACGTGCTCAACTGTTTTAATTCGATCATGCCTTTACCGGATGTTTCAAGGGTCCTTTAATGATCCCTAGTATCTGCACGAGTATAAGTGCTGTCAACCTAAAGTAAGCATGTTTTATTTGACCCTGCATTGCATTTTAGTCACGTCCATTTTAATAGATCAAAAGAATTTAATAGCGCGGACAAAATTCACGTGGCTAATAGAATTAATTTCTCTTCGATTTTAAGCTCGCGTTAATAAAACGTTAGCTTATTACTGACAACTGCTAGATATGTATGGCGACGTGAACTTCATTTCTGAGAGTTGCAATGTTAATATTCAGCAGGAAGTACTCAATTGAACGAAACGGAGTCAACGTCGACGTACAGATGTTTCTCATTGAGACTTCTTCCTAATATGTAACTGAATCAGTGAGCAAAAGAAGAAAAGGAAATAAAATTTTCAAACTCCTTTGCCTTCTCTGGACACAAAAATGTTTCCGAAAAATGACAAAATAAAAGAGATTGTATAATCGCGCACTCGCATATCATTTAAGGACTTGTTATCGAGTTGAAGAGACGGTTTGCGTTACCAATTATACTTCTGTATAACAGGTTGTTCTCTCTTCCTGCTGTTTACAGAAAACAATCTTGAATTGCAGGGGCTCTTTGGTGATGTACGACAGCGCTAGCTGTTCGTACGCAGGTGCGCTCGAATTAAAGGGAGCCTCCGGGGCTGGAGCCGCGGCCGCGGCCG